>JAUMHL010000015.1:1563588-1580487 GCA_032362345.1 Sandelia bainsii
ATCCTGAAATTTCACCCGAAAGCCGAATATCCCTAACTTTTTGTGAGTAGTGTATATATATATATATATATATATATTGCAAACATTACTCAGACATACATCATAGCTTTGGTAAGAAACAAATCTAAAGTTGGACTTTGCACAGGACTGGAACTTAACCATGCTGCTTTTTGATCCCAGGTAAACTCTATTCTGCAGCAGTTCCACGACAACCAGGGTCACGCCGGTCAGGGAGTCTGCCAAAAACAGATCACAAAGAACTTCTACTGGCGCAGCTTGACCGAAGACTTGGCCGGCTGGATCGCCAGCTGCCACACCTGCTGTAACAGAACCAAGAGAATGTGGCTCCGCTGCAGCATCTACAGTTGCACAAACTGCTGCGGGCCAGTGGAAAGAGGCCTGGGCCTCACCTTCCATAAGTACGCGTCAGTTTCTCCAAATTAGCAGTCCCCTAGTTATGAGAACACAGATTGCATTCTTCATCAGTTGTGCACCTGTTTGGAGTCCAGTGCTCAACTGTCTCTATAACACGTATCATCTGGATCTTTATTATGATTGCTCCATGATCCATTATGTCACCGTATGACTGTGTAACTACTTGTTATATTACATACAATACTTATTCAATATATTCATCCTCACCTTCAGGTTTCCTCTTCACAACTCGGCCTTGCTTGCTCAGTGGTTGAGGGCTGTCGGTCGTCCTAACTGGCACCCTCGGCTCCGCTCGTCCATTTGTTCGACCCATTTCACTGAGGACTGCTTCGACCGTACTGAGGATGTCGTCACCCTCCATCCAGATGCAGTGCCCACACTCTTTGTCCACAGAGAAGCAGCTGTAAGACACAGAATTTTATTTACGGTGTTAGATCTTTGAATTATGAATATGAAAAATGGCAGCAGTTGTTGTTGGTGCTCTTTTAAAAGAAGCCTCTGTCGTTCCTCCACAGACTCAGTCCAGTGGTCCAGCCCAACCTGCTGCAGGGGAGGAGGTATGTTCCAGCCGTGGTGAATATTTGGGGTTTGACAGCATATTTAAATATATGCATCTGTATTCACTACTTGTTCATGTGTGAGCAGGCCTATTTTGCCAAGTTCGATGCTGTGGAGCTCTACTTCCGCAGACGCATTTATCCTCCTGGACTGAGCTACGTAGAGAAAAACACCTTCAGGAGGTTCTGCAAGAAGTTTGCTCTTAAAGGTTTGCATAAACCAGCTTCTCTAAACAAAGGCACCTGCAGTTCTGCTATTTTTCATCTACTGATTCTCAAAAACACAGTATAGATTGTTGACAGATTTCTGACAGTCTTTTATTTTGTGTTGTGTATGAATATCTTAAGACCTTTAAAGGATAAAGTAAAGAAATTTGATAAACAGCTGCCCCACGATGAAGTGCTCCACATACCAAAACATGACATCTACAGCGCCACCATGTGGCCAGTTAGGATAATATTTTTTGAATTTTGGCTTATAAGTCCTGGCCTGTATGGCCTAGAACAATTTTTTTTGTTTTCTGTATTCCCTGGATTATTCTTTTAGTATATGGGATTGCCCACTGCCCTGACAAGTTTTTCCGCCATTTAGAATTTTCGTTACTTTCTAACCATCTTCAAACTTGGCACATACTCTATTTTAAATACCATGGAAAGAATGGTGCCACTTATTTTGTGAAGTTCCTTATCATGTTCCTGCTATTGGCTGTTGCGTATTGAGTGGGTATGGTCTAATTGATTCCAGTAGCATAATTTTAAAACAGAATGACCTAGGTCAACCAAAATTGCATGAGGATGACTGTACAGTTAATAAATATTCACTAGGGGGCGCTACAGGCAGGGGTTATGTTTTCACCATTAAATTTCAAAAAGTATAATAGGCACAGTTGTGAAAACTGGTACATACTGTATGTGTTTGAAAGACACGCATGCAAACTGAAACTTGAATGGTTGGCTAAGGCTCACAAAGGCGATGCAGTTTTAGATCCATTAAAATATGCCTGATACCGATCCTCAGCTCAGGACATCTCCAGTGTATTGTCCTGTAGTTTTACCTACCGAAACCTAACAAGTATTAGAACGAAACTGTTTGAAATAAGAAAAGTAATTAAACAGCTATGACCAGCTTTGATATTGTTGTGCCCTGGTTTCCCAGATGATCAGCTCCACATGGTGAAGAGGGATCAGGTATGTTTGGTTCTAAGGAGCAGACAGCAGGTTGAAGTTGCCCTCAATGAGTATCACAACGAACTGAACCACCTTGACGTCAACAAGTGTCTGCGACTGCTCAATGAGAGGTGAGAGAGGATCTTCATTGAAAGACACACAGCACCAGTTTTCTCATTGTTGTATATGGGAAACATCAACACTAATATGTAGTAACCAGAAAACTGTTAAAACAAGCAAATATGCTTCATGTTTTGGATTCTTCAAAGTAGCCAGTGTTTATCTTGGTGACAGCCTTGCACAATTATCAAAAATTAATTGGTGGAAGTCCATAAACAGAAAATAGCCCTATCCAACTTCTATAGTAAACCATAGTCCATATTCTGGCAAGAACTGCTCAACCAATTAAGGAGAAGCAATTTTACTTTACCACATGGAGGTCAGTCAACAGCTTTAACAGATTCTTCCTGCACATGAACTATCCAACACTCTGATGACACATCTTCATTTTCATGGTGTTGTATTAATATCCAGCTCTCGATCTCTGGCAGATTCTTCTGGAAAACCATGAGACCCGATGTGGTGCAGTGGATCAACAAGTGCTCTCAGTGCAACAAGAAGAAGATGAATAAACCAGAAAACAAAACAGAACCAGGAGGATCAGAGATGCTGCTGCGGGCGCTGAGGTCATCACAGATTCACGGTCATTCCGACAGGTGCGTTTCTATTTCTGTTACAGGAGAAATTTGAGAAGTTGGAAGTTTGTCCCTAACACTTTGTTATGAAATTTGTTTGCACTGCATTCGTCTCCCAGGACGGTGTAAACAGTCTATTACTGAGGTTAAGCATGTGGTGGTTACGATTAAAGTTGACTTACATTTAGCTTGTTTTAAATACATCAACATCAACATTGTTTTAAATCACATCAAAAACATCAACTTTTTCTTTTCTGCAAACTACATCTTTGAATCTGTAAAGTAAATTTTCAAACTTTAAATAAGATGTCTCCTACTTTGTTATGACACTCGCTCTCATTACTGATGTGCTGGAAGTTATAATCCTGCATTAATTAACAAATCATTTGAGCTGTACAGTGCTTTCAGTACTGTGGGAACACTGTTTAGATGATGTGGAAGAAGTAATAATCGTAGTTGTAGTAGTAATTGGAGCAGTAACGGAGTAGAAGTAATATCTGTAGTTTAAAAAGTAGCTGTAATGGTAGTGAAGCTTTAATGTGTTATGAATTTCTTTGCTGCTGCGACATGTGCCTGCCTGTCTGTCTGCATCTTGACAGCGGGAAGGACAATGACGATTACAATGATGATGACGAGGATGAGAGTGGTGACGTTGATGAAGGCGGTGACAGTGCTGGCGATGAAGAAACGCATCCAGCGGCGAATTCAGAGGATGTAGTGGTGGATTTCTCGACTTCAGTCTGTGAGGTAACATACGGAAGATGCAAACGCAGCTTCTTACACTATTCAGAGACAGTTATTATAGTTCAGCTTTATTATATACACTAGCCATTAAAGCCGTGATCTTCAAATCAGCTAAAATCATAATTTATTTAATGAGAATCAATCAAACAACAATAATGGTAGTGATTGAGTGAGTTATCAGCAGAATCTAGAGCTTCTGCTTTGTAGATTGTTACAAAAATTTATAGTGAATTTGTTTAGTGTTACTGTTCTGAAAATTCATAGTCAAGTCCAGTCAAGTTTGTATGGCACTTTAGAAACTGATTCAATTCAAACACATTTGAAAATATAGAAAATAAGCACAGAATTCAGTGCCACTATGGGACATGTAGAGCATCACTGTTTGTCTGGACAACGGTGTCTTGAGTTTACTAAACTGCCTTAGGAAATGAACGAACATTGCTATGATTTGCATTTTTAAATGTGAACACACAGCACATGTCCAGTAGTAATGAACATAAAGAGTTATCAGCTGAATTTGCAGCTTCCCTCATTTTACAGCAGATTAGTGAGTTTCAGCTCATTTGTTAATGCATGGGACAGTCTGAATTCAACATGAGAATGGTGCAGTAAATGATGAATAAATATAATAAGTCAAGTAAAGTGGGTTTGATTTAATAAACAACAATTATTTTAGTAAAACTGCTACAGCTACTGTTCCTCTGACAATCTTTCCCGTACATCTGAATTCTGACAGTCACACTAAATCATTAAGTTTCTGTCTCTCATCTTAATCCCAGGAGAACCCTTCACCTACTTCGTTCCCTCAGTCTGTAACTCATATCAACCCTCAGCTTGGAGCTTCCATCGTTCTTCGTCTAAAGGCTCCCAACAGCGTCGAGTCTAAGACTTCTAACACCCCCTTTGTCGCCAGGCTTGTCAAGGTGGGGAACCCGCCACAGCCTGAGAGTCAACACAGCCAGACTGACCTGCAACCTCGAGACCAGAAAGAAAGAGGCAGATCTCAGGGCAGCGCCAGAACACATCACTGCATCCCAGACAAGGGTGGAACCAGACCTCTCACAGAGCCACAACCTGAGCTCGAAGCAAAACTACCACAATCCACAAACAGGCCACCAAATAGTGGATTAAAGGCCCAGTCCAAATCCCACATGTCATCACAGCCCTGTGGTTCTCATAGGGTCCAGCGCCCAGCGAAGAGAAGGAGAGATCCAGAAGCAGGCCCTGCACCAAAGAGGAGCTCCAGCTGCGGCCTGGAGCCTGTTGTGGCCCCGAGCACCAAACCCTGGCCTGTTTTCACCATCGCCAGCTCCATCCCAGCACAGGTGGCAAAATCCCCTCCTGAGGTGCACAGGTACGAGAATGTACGAATGTGTCTTAAATGTACAGTATACTGCTACTGACAACTGTATCTGTGTGTGTGAGCAGCCCAGCTCCTGTCCAGAGGCCCAGGACGCTTCAGGCCCGGACCATCATCCAGCAGTGCACTCAGGCAAAGGTTAAGATTAAACCAGCGCTGGGTGGAGTCGATGCTCAGTGGGCTGAGGTGGGTGTTTGTTTGGCTCCACAGATCCTGTGAACATAACAAATCAGACCTGGTCTCCTCACAGCTGGTAAAACTAAAGATGAAGGAGGATGACAACAGATACTCATATATCAGTTAATTCTCCCCGTGTGTTCCCAACAGAACCACTGAGGTTGTCCAGGCCACCCCTGTAAAATCCAGTGGCCAAACCAACTCGAGTAATATTACATGCTTTGTTGTTAATAGTAAATCCCATTATGTGTAAGCATTAAGCTAACGGACTAGTTATCAGAAGAAATCAGCTTACTTCATGTGTATTTTACATTGTACGTGTGCTAAATTTTCTGTTTGAACTTAAAATGATTGATTGTTGTTTCAGTTTTACAGTAGCTTAGTTTAATTTGGGTGTCAATCCCCATCTCTTATGTGAAGAGCAGAATGGACCCGTATACACAGTTTTACTTCCTAAACAAGAAAAGTTTGTCATGGCGATAAAAATAATATCAACATTCAGCTAAAATTATGAGATGAAAATGACATATGACATAAAAGGTCTAAATTATGACAAAAGTCAAAATTATGAGATAAAAATGAAATTATGAAATAAAAAGTAAAACAGCCAAGTTGAATTTTTTTGTCATAAAAGTCTAAATTAGTAGATACAATTGTGGGATAAGTGCCATATGAGCCAGGTTAGCTGTTTGCGCTTACTTCGGGCCTTTATGCTAAGCTAACTTCACTGACTCATGACTCCAGCTCTGTGTTTGATGTTAAACTGTTTTTAACACTGAGCCGTGGACACATCAGTGATGAGATGAGATAAGATTTATACTGTATAGCACATAGAGACTGTTCTGAACCTCTTTACATATAATTCATCTTCAACAAAAGAAACTTTCTGAAACAAAACTCTGCTGCAGATCCAGGAGGGCATGGTCGTGTATGTGTGCTTCTTTGATGGAGCTGCGGAGGATGTCACTTATAAGATGGGTAAGATGTCATTTTACTCTGCAGGCTGCACTGTGGCCTACAGTATATTATCATTTAGCAAATATATCATATTATCGTATTGTCATGGTCTAATTTCACGTTTGATGCTGTTGTTAGGTTATCTGAACTCCATTCAGCTTTTTGCACACTGTCATAGGAAGTATTGAACTGTTCAAACAACTATATAAAATTCACAGCATGTGCACAGATCTAATTAAAACTCTTTCTGTGATCTCTCTCAACAGCCAACAGTCTGATGAGCACCAGATTTTTCCGAAAAGGCGGCTGGCACAACGTGGGCATTCTTGACCTTCCTGGGAGTGTTTTATTTATCCCACAGGACTCGCTGGTTGGGGAGCCGGCGCCTCAGAAAAAGATGCAGTATAAAGGTATGTGTGAGCCGTGGCTGGGCGCCCAGCTCTTCTCCAACCTGGTGTCTGCCTGCATGGACCTCATGTCGGCCTCGGTGAAATGTAAGAAGGCGGGTGTGAAGGTGGAGCAGGGCGTCTACGGACAGAAACAAGAGATCGTTCTGAACTCTGTGGAGCCACTGACAGTCCTACTGGACTTCTGAGACTCACCTGAACATCAAGGTGGGACGAGGGGCCGATGAAAACGGCAAAACTAACAATGTATTAGCCTCTTGACACTTTACGACTTCTTTACCCCATTCGTCTTCAAAAACACCTCACAAATATCAAACGTTACTAAACAGGAGCATTTGTTTGGGACTATTTCCAGCAGCGGATAAATCCTCATTTCTAGTAGCAGGAAGATGAATGTGGGATTGAGTCAGTGTGCGTTCATGTTTTATTAAGGAACACATAGCACTACTAAAGTACATTCATTGTTGTTTTTTGTCTCTGAAATGAGGCATCAAGGAGAAAAATATAGAATAACACCAGACTTTAAGTGATTCCAAAATCATTTTACAGGTAAAAATGTCTGTTTATCACTTTATATTTTGCTCTTATTGTTTAGACTGTACAGTAATAAGACAAAATAAATTGCCATATTGAATAATATTTTAAATAATGGTCATTTATCAGTGTTTTTTATGTGTTTTCATCTTAAAGTTCCTGGTACTTTCTTTCCCAGGAACCTTCTGTAGGGAAAAAGTCCCTTATTATATTATTATAGAGGATACTGTGATCTGCATTTCCACAGCAGGGCCAAATCCCTGGAAAATCAAGAAAATCATCTCACTGACGGACCAGAAGCGTGACAGCCAATCGCTTTTTACACCATTATACACACAACAAGCCTTTTATTTACGCAGCAATGTTGTATGAATGGTTTCATTTCATTTGCCTTGACACCTGCTGTCATGGGACATGTGCTGGAGGTTCAGCCGGCATATCACACTTCTTTAAGATCATAAGTTGTCCTCCAAAATATTGGCAGTGTCACAGATCATGGTTGTAGGTGCACGTCTGAAAGCTTCAGAGAAATTTTACTTATAGAGTGAAAGTGTAGGTGTGAGACACTTGTACCTGGATGTTATTAGCAATGAGAGCGAGCTGCGGTCGTCAAAAGCAAAATCCAACTGACCGATGAGGAGAGTTTGTAGAGGACTGAGCCAGAGCGGGAGTCGATGCACTTTCTGTTGTACCGGTAACACACAGTCAGCGAGTTGAGTGAGGTCTCTTTCGGACAGCGTGGACTCTGGGATAATCTTTGTGTGGGATTAAAAGAAATAAATAAAAAGAGAAGTACTGAGGCTCTGGGTGCATTGAACAATACATACAGTGGCTGCAGATCAAACATATTTTAATCTAAATTAATACATATAAATTAAAATTAATCAACAAAAACAGCCACAGTGATTTTGGAGAACATAACGGACAGGATATCTGACTGCAGAGCAGGGGTCAAAGGTCACCGGGCAGGTTAACAGAAGGTGAGAAATACAGAGTCAGATTTGTTAGTCATCAGTGTAAAACTTCACTTTGAGATGTGATTCCTTTGACGTTTAGAGGCAGGGGAACTGTACTGTTGTTGTTGGCTGTTACTGTTCCTACATTTGCCAAACCAACATGAACATTCAGCTGTTGATTTAACATGAAGGTGAAGACCTGCCCAGACTCTCGACAGCTAAAACATGTCACATCTGACACAGTCTGAAACATCTTCTACTCTCAGAACATCTCAACATGACGCCTTCTCCAGCTGGTCAGGAGGTAGGACACAAACCAGTCTAATGAGTGCTACATTCACCAGTCTGTGTGTGGTTTTAATTTTAAAAAATAACTGATAACTCAAATTATTACACTCTGAGCTCTATTTTGTTTTCTGCTGTTTAAGGATTTGACTTTTTCTCCCATTTTACACAGTGTAATGACCCCGACACACCAAGCAGACCTCAAATAACAGGGTCGACTAAACAAAACTAGGACTGCAACTAGTGACTGATTTCACTATCAGCAGGTACGTGCTGAGGTGGGGGGCTCTGCAAGCTTAAGCCCTTAATCAATGCCTCATCTCTTTCTGTATTAACATTTGTGTAAATTTAGTTCTGTAAGGTTCAGCACAACGTTGGCAAATGTTTACTGCCTTCACACGTGCTGCCCGAGGCCCCAGTCGAACTGTGAATCATAGCCTCATATTCACAGCTGTGAATCTCAAACACACTGTTTACGTCTACTAGTGAGATAATAGGTATTTGTATTTAATAGTAACTGTAATACTGTAAAATAGTTCCAATTATCTCAAGCTCCTGTCTCTTAGAGTCTTACTTAGACAAGTAGTTGGAGGCAAAAACAAGTAGTAATTCTGGGTTTGTGTGGGAGTGAGGGCCCACGTGATGTGCATTTTGTCATCTAGCTGTGTCTACCTGCCAACAAACGTGTGCACACACAAGTATTGATCTTCTCATCTTGGCAAGACAGGGAATATGCATATTTTGAATGTAATAATTCATCCTGGTTTGATTCCAGCTCTCCTCACACTTCCTGTTATCTCTCCACTGTCATCTGTCAAATAAAATCTAAAACACTCCCCAGAATACAACAACTTAACTGAAAAAGGTATGAAAGCCAAAAACAACAGGTCAGAGTTACTCAACACAAGAGTGAAAGTCAGTTTTCTTAGTCAAGCTGCATAAAAACATCTGCTAAAAGCATAAAATGCAGAATGCAATGTGCAAATGTGGGCTGCATGTAACTGTGACAGTAGATTTCAAACACCCAAAGTGACCAAGAGGAAAAGAAAAACAATCAGAGCCCTCGTAGTTCAAACATTCACAGAGCACTGCCACATACAGTCCTATAGATTTTATTATACACAGCTGGTAAACATATCTGGGAGACAAACGGGAAAAACATGAACCTATTCGTCAGCTTTTTCACTTTTTATTCGCAGCACAGCCTCAGCTGGAGATCACCAGTGCTCCTGAAAGAGTCTAAATGCTGCTTTAGCTTTAGAAGCTTGGGAACCCTCACAGTCAGTTCAGTAGTCACTCATCTTCATCCAAAGGCAGATTCTGGTGTTTATTTCACTCCACGAAAACCTCCCTCATGTTTGTCAGTTCAACTGTTCTGTTTCTCCTCTACTGTGACGGCGCAAACGTTAGGATCATCCACCCGATCACGAAGTAGAAGAGGAACACTGGGTACACCACCAGCGCCTTGCGGTTGGGCGGCTGGCTGTCGGCGAGGAAGGCCGTGGAGGCGAAGGTGGACCAGCCGAAGGACGCCGTCACCACCACCAGCCGCACGGCGAAGCTGACCGTCCCCGAGCCGCTGAGCAGGACGATCCGGCACACGACCATGGCTGCCGTCAGAGGCATGATGCAGTATCCCAACACACACAGGCTCTGGAAGAAGGAGATCGTCCCGCCCAGCAGTTTGGAGTTGAGGGTGATGACGATGGAGCCGAACCAGACGATGACGAAGACCTGGGCAGAGGAATCAACATGTTAGAGTTGAGTCTGATTTATTTTAATGTTAAGTGTTTTATTGTTAGTGCGACACACTGAGATTCACAAAAGTATTTAAACCTCAAATGACACTTCATGAGGTACAGACATCAAAATAAGAGTCGCCAGCACAGTGGTATGAAAATCTAATATATAAATCCAATGGCACATGTTTCAAAACTGCAAAATTAAAAGCACTGAAAAAGTATAAACATACATGTTGAAACCTTGACTAGTCTGGAAAAACTGCACGTTATGTTAAACAAAAGTGTGATGTGCACAAAAAACTGGTATCATGAAGATCGATAGCAATCATAAATTAATGTGTCCACACCTCAGAGATGGATATGTGTCCATTTCTGTTTCTCAGGACAGTGACAGTTGGTCCGGTCTCATTTGTGAAATGGCTGCAAACAGGCAGTTGTACATTGACGTGCTCCTTCATACCTGTCTGATCTCTTTAAACCTTATACCCCACCGCTTGCCCCACCCTCCAGAGTGGAGGGCTCCTATCTGTCCCCAGAGTTAAAAGCAGTCAGCAGGCTGCAGGGTCTTACCGCACCACCGCGAGCTGCCCATGCTGGAGGTTTCTTTTGTTAAAGGGAGATTTTCCTCTCCACTGTCTCCTAGTGCTGCTCAAGTGGGACTGTTGGGTTTCTCGCTCTATAACTCTGTAAGGTCTCCACCTTAATATTTGATTGAGATGATTCTGTTGTGATTTGGAGCTATATAAATTGCAGTGAATTGAATTACATTCAGAATTAGTGTGATTTGTGATCAGTCACACATTTTCAATGCATTTTAATAGCTGTTACAACTGTCCCCAGGTGTGAGGCTCAACACCTGACGACTTCTCTAAAGATGCAGATTCTGAGTTTATTGTCACGGGCAGAAACATTTTAATGATGTGGGTAATAACCTGACTAATAAGCGTTTAGTATGTTAAACTTGTGTTTTCTAGTTTAAGTACTGTCAGAGTAATTCAGCACCATCCCCACCTTACAGTTTTAGTAGTTTTTTTTTAGACAAGTACTTGCACATGTACTTGAGTACTGAGTTTGGGTACTTGTACCCAAGAAGATAAAAATGAGTTACCTCGGCGAACTGCGGCCCCCCCTGGTCGTCGCTGTCCGCCGCGCCGCCCTGCAGCAGCAGAGCCAGCGTAACGCACAGCAGCAGCGGGCCCCACAGGTCCCAGTCCCGCAGCAGAGCCGAGCTCCGCTTCGGGTACAGGACGTGGATGAACTTGTTCCCCACCGCCCGCAGGTCCCGCAGGATGGTCTCCTTCACCGGCTCATCCAGCGTGGAGAACTCGTCGTCTCTTCTGGACGTGCCGACGGGCACAGAGATGTCCCCCTCCACCGGCATGTCCTCGGAGATGGAGACGTCTGACAGCCCGGCGAACGGCCTGCTGGACTCATCGGCTGCCGCCATTTTACCACAAAGAGAAGCTGTTTTTACAAAACCGTCTGTTTTTCTGGAGGTTTAGACGACGTCAGCAGAGTCAATTTGATTTATTATAAAACGAGACGGCGGCAGAAGCGACAACTTTCCCCCTGAAACAGTAAATCTGGGTCCAGTTGGTCCTGTTTGTCTAACGAGTGGTGAAGTGTAGCTCTCCACGTCAGCTGAGGATTGTTTACTTCCGCATGACGTGACTCACGCAAATCCGGTTGGTGCGTTAAGAATTAATTGGAATTAAGGCTTTCTGTCATGAAAAAAGGTAAATTGTGATATAATAAAAAGGCTAAGATAAATAATAATAATAATAATAATAATAATGATAATGAAGGTTTATATTAAAAAATGTGAGATAAAAGTCAAGCTTTTGAGATACAAATTTGTAATTGTTTGACAAAAAAAGCAAACATTAAGCTAAAAAGCCAAAATATGACATGTAAGTCAAGAATTTAGGAGAAAAGTCAACATGTTAACATACAAAGTCAAAAGTATGAGTTTAACCGTCAAAGGTTTGAGATGAAAAGGCAAACATTTAACAATTATGATATTAAAAGTCAAACATTATCAGGTAAAAAGTAACAAATGAAATTATGAAAATTACATAGAGAGAGATACAAATAGATATGTACAAAATCTGATTAAAATAACATAATTTTAAAAGCTTTAATTTTATATAATATAATTAAAAAAACATTTTAAATTATTTAATTCAGATAAGTCTTGGAGGCACATTTCTGCCAAATGCAAAATAAACGTTTTTCTACATTCTGTCACATTTTTGTCTTTCTGAGAAATTTCTGAGGGGACAAATATTTGTATTTCATCCCAAATAAACCGAAGCTTTTTTAATGAATATACAAAAGTCAGGAGTAATTTCAGCTACATATAACTTCTACGTTTCCCGACGGTTCTTGAAGGTATCGGTGAGGAAGACGTCGGGTGTTGATGACGCGCTAAAACCTCGACAGTCGTAGTCGGGTGCTGTGTTTACGTTCCTGCAGCACAAACGTAAAACGTTTTTTCATTTAAAAATGTCGCTACTTTTAAACATGTAAAATCTTTTAAAATCTTTAAACGTGTTTTTAAACGTGTGGAGATCCAGACAGAGATGGATTTTTGTAGCAAACAGGTGAAAACAGACTGTGAAGAGCTGCTGAGCCGCTTCCAGCGAACAGACACTGTCCGCTTCGAGATTTTCTCCAAAATCTGGAGAGAGATGAAGTTCTCCCACATTTTCTTGTAAGTTTCCACTTAAATTCAACTAAAACTAACATTCATTTTATTTTAGAATTTCCGAATAGTCACCTAATTTTGTTTAAGTTCTGTAAAATTTTTATATATCCTGTTTCTCAAGATAAAATGAAAACAGAACGCAGTTATTTTACATATAATATATATTAACATAAATGTGTCACATAAGTGGGAAGTAAAACCCCAGTTTTTAGCTTAATTGAATAAAAAACAGAAGGAATTTGCATTTTTCTGTGTATGTAAAGTTTGTCTGGTGATTAAAGTGTGTTGAATAGGAATAAACAACTATTGTAATAAAATATAAAGAAAAAAACACATAACATTAATGAGTGAAGTTACACGAGTGAACATTACAGTTAATTAAAACAGGTCCAAGCATTTTTCATCATCAAAATAATCAATGTACAATGATATAAAATAGAGAAAAACTTTAATCTTTTCAGAAATAGAAACTACAGAATGTTTCACATTTTCCCTAAATAACAGAAACTGTTCATCGATTAGATTAAATGCACTAAACACTAAGGAGTTCACTTTTACTGGAGGCTGATTTGGCCTCACGTGACTTATGGGAATTAATTATAAAACTGCTGAGCTGTAATTATGAAAGAAAAGCTTTGTAATATGTTTATTTTTTCCATACAGAAATGACACATTTTATGACTTTTACAACAGTTTTCTGTATGTTTTGAAATCATTATCATCTTATTATTTAACCTCTTGTGTTGCAGCGGCACTACGAAGCGTGAGAAGCGTAAGTTCAGTCGTCTGGTTCTGGACACGGCCTGCAGCTTCTTCCTGCCTCCATTTAGCTTCCAGATCAGAGTCGGAGGACTTTATCTGCTCTACAGTCTGTACCAGTGCCAGACCACCTCGCCCCCAGAGCAGGTCAGGAGATAACACACGTACACTAGCTGGTTCTTTAAGGGGTCAGTCATACGTTAAAGAAACTGCTGCGTTAAATGAACAGATCCGTGTGGCGCTGAAGGACTGGGAAGACGTGAAGAAGTTTGAGAAAGATGCTTTGAACGCTCAGCACCACGACGCTGTCTACATCCTGCACCGGCTGATGTTTGTCAAAGCTTTCCACTTCACTGCGATGCCCACTCTGGTGAGCTGCCCACCTCACACACTCTCACACTCACATTATGTGTTGTTTTACAACCCTGAAAACCTTTACATGAAGGGATAATATGTGTTGTTCACTGGTTTAAACCAAGTGAGTCATGACTTACAATAGAAGTGTTGATTTTAGCAACATAAAACTAAACTATGTGGTTTTTAATTGGTTAATCCAAACATCAGTTTGCTGCTCTTACTTTATCTGGATCCAGGAACGAACAGAGACAATAAATGACTGTTTCTGTGGTGTTTAGGGTATTTTTGCATTCGTTTGTGGTTGTTTTTGCATGTCTTTGTGGTAATATTTAGCCTCATTGTTGTTGTTTTATGTATTTTTTGTGTCACTTTGTGTTTTTTGTTTTGTCTTTTTGTGTAATTTGTGGTTGTTTTGTGTCCATTTATGGATTCTTTGTGGTCATTGTTCATCCCTTATTGGTCATTTTGTGTAACTTCATGGTCATTTTGTGTCACATTGTTGTTCTTTTGTGTTCCTCTTTGGTCATTTTTCATCTCTTAGTGGTCATTTTGTGTCACATTGGGGTCATTTTTCTGCACACAGTGGTCGTTTTGTGTGTCTTTGGGATATTTTTGCTTCAGGTACGTGATACAGATGCTCCTGGTCCTGTGCCCCTGTTCAGTATCCATACACGGGTCCAGATCATGTTAATTAATGTACTTAATCAAGTACATTCATTCCTTGTGCTGCTTCTCTCCAGCTTGTCTACAAGAAGAAGAGGAAGGTGGAGCGGTCGGTGCTGTGCGAGGAGTTCATGGAGCGAGCGTCTCGTCCACAGGAGCTGATCAACACTGAGCTGCTGGAGGTGAAGAAAGAGGGGAAAAAACAAAAAAAGGCATCAAGTCCAACTTTAACTTTAATAAACCTGAGAACTAAAACACTTTGCTGTGCAGGAATTGTCCAACATTCACGAGCTCTACGAGAATCTGAAGACTTCTGCCTGTTCGACGTCAGAAAAGTCAGATTCGTCCGTCAACCTGACTCGTAAAGACCTGATTCCTCAGTTACGCAGCACTGTGGTGGATTTCTACAAGTGGCAGGAAAGGAAGGTGAGACAGTTAATTATACAAGATAATGTGAATGTTTTAATGTTTGTTTTCTCTTTATAAATTATTTTTTCCACTGTTAATGTGATGAGATGATGTGTTTTGTCCCGTCAGGATGCTTCAGATGATGGAGATGAAGACAGCGGTGAGGGGACGTCGTCTCAGCAGGATGTGAGTTACACTTTATTTCACTGTATTAAAGGGATGAGTGAAGCATTGTCGGTGCACCTCGCGTCTCCTGCAGGATATTAAACACTTGAGCTGCAATGAATTACACCGAACCCCGGACATGATGTGGTGAAAAAAACTTGAAAGGTCTTGAATGATTGCATATTGTTTTTGGCATGAAACAGAAGCCAAATTTAAACTGTGTCTCTCTTGCAGCTCAAACAGAAGCTTTAATTGAGGTTTAGTCTGAACGAGTTTGGTCTCTTTCACTTTTCTAATTCTAGATTCACACGTCACTAAAAAACACATTTATTTTCTCTATTAGATCTATTTAGCCATCACACTGTAGCAGGAGTCAAACGAGTATCTGAATAATGGGCATTTTGCACATGGTTTACACCTCCTGGGCTCCGTAACTCCTTCATTATTGTTGCACCTTTTTTAAGTCTGTAATTATAATTGTGGCGCTATTGACTGACCTCCTGTTTTTTGTGTTCAGTGCTCCCAAAGAGCGGAGCGCCTCGCCCTCATCAAATCAAAAGCGTACGGACAAGCTCTAGAGGTTTGTACTACTTCTATTTTTTTGTATATTTTTTTTTATATATTGATGTGGTGCGAGAAGCATTAAAATACACGTGTGTCTCAGGCCTCCAAGTCCCGTCGTCATCGTCAGGTGGAGGTGGACTTCACCTGTAACGAAGCTGGACCCTCCAACACGTCAGGATCCTCCAGAATAGCCAAACCATCACTGAAAGCCAGAACCAATGAGAGCGTGCATATCTCAGGTAGGTCCCTCCTATGAGCACCTGCTTCTTTGCAGGCATTGTTGTTGTCTGTAGCTTAAGTTAGAGATGATAAGAAAAGATGAAAGGAGAGAAGAACTCACTACCACTCCCAGTATCATTCCTCAATGATTTCCTACATCTACATGCTGTGTACAGATCAGTAAAATAAATACATGCAAGCAGCATTGTGTTCATGCATTCATTACTTGCATTTATTAATATTTCAGTAACAAATTCAGAATTTAATCAAAATGTGTCATAAGCCGTAGAAACAGTTTACCCCAGCAGATGGATTTTTGTTGAAAGGTTGTGTAAATTAATCCTCACTGACCACGACTCTGTGTGTTTCTCTCAGGTGACGTGTGTAAAGAAGCCACAACGACCACGTTTATCAATTGTCTCACCACACTCGACTCTGATCCTGGTACACGTCACACATCGTAACAACTTCTTTACTCTCTCACTATTTCTCCCTTTGTGTGTAACAGTATCGTGCTGCTTCTTCTGTTTTTTTGAGTTTGGGAAGGATCCACCTTATTGTGTAAACATGCAGAGAATTTCGCAAACTTTATGTTGTAGCTTTAATTTTAAATAGATAAAATAACTTTTTATCTGTGTATGTTTTCTTTTTTCTCCTTTCAGAAAAACCAAAATCCTCAAAGAAATTCAAGTGGTCATGACGACACAGGAGTGGACCCTCATCCTGGATCTGGAATGGACCTGCTGTTCAGTGTCTTTTTAAAGGATGTGTCTGTGAAAATAAGTTGGTGCTATGATGCAGCGACAGACAATATCATAGGAAATGTGAATGTATTAACATTTTAATGTTTTTTTAATGAATAAGATCTCATATAATCTCATTAATGCAAACATGGCTGATAAAAAATATGTTGTTCTGACTCTTATAACTGTAATACAATACAGTGTTGTGCAAAAGTGATATAAGATACACTACTCACAAAAAGTTAGGGATATTTGGCTTTCGGGTGAAATTTCAGGATGAACCTAAAATGCACTATAA
>JAUMHL010000015.1:1580587-1598492 GCA_032362345.1 Sandelia bainsii
TGTAGTGTGAACTTTTTACGTTTTCCATCAATTTCACCCGAAAGCCAAATATCCCTAACTTTTTGTGAGTAGTGTATGTCCTGTTTTCTTGCAGTTTTAAAACTATCACTTAATGAAAATTCACCTTTTAACTGTATAGTTGAGTTTGTCAGAGAAATGTTGTCTTTGCATACTGAACTGTAGATATGTGCATATTTAACACAGTAAATGTATATATTATGAAGTTCATCTCTCTGTGCAGCTTTGAATTGTGTTGTGCAGCTCTGCCTTCAGTTTTGCAACTGGTGTTTAAATATTTAATACAGTTTGACTTTTTTATAGAAACCCTGTTTTATGTTTGTTATTTTTAACCATCTTTCCTTTGTGAAATGAGATTGAAGTTATCAGAGATTTAAAGTGAACAGTTATGTGAACATCCTGTACCCGCTCAGGCTAAAACAATGTGCTGTGCCTTTGCTAAAACTAAAGTTGTCTTTGAGCTTTTTATCTGCTAACTTTAAAAAATGATCCTGAAATCAACATAATGAACTCATTTAGAATTTATTGCATTTAAACGTGTAATTTAAGAGCAGTTTAGCCATGCCAAATTGGTTTTCAGCTACGTTAGCATAAACAGCTCTTGGAAGCTAAGCAAGCTATCCTACTAGCCTAGCCTGAATTTAGCCAACTAGTTTAGCTCTTTTCATTACCCATTCTTGGATTTGAGCTAAGATTATTATTTTACTCATGTGGAATACATGTAGAAGATGTTACTTAATCATAATTTATATACTTCTGTTTTGGGAAACAGCCATCAGCTAAGGGGCAAAGTAAGTACATTTAGCACAACACTGTTTCTACATCGGTCGCTAGCTTTAGCTTAACAAAAATGTCCTTATTGTTTAGAGTTTAAAGTTATTTATTTATATGACAAAACATATTTTTAATGTGATCCTCTTAGGTTCTGGTCTAGAATATTATTATTATTAATTTTTATTTATTTTTACTAAACTTTACTTTGAAAGGACAGTAAGGGTTACTGATAGGACTTCACAGACAATCTGTAATTGCAATTATTTTAATCTTTTCTCATTTGCATATATTTTAGCAAGTTATGACGAGGTTGTAGTGCATATTTTAGAAATTTAAAATGAAATAATATGTAATTTAAAGGTCAGAATGACCAAATTTAGAAAACGAGATGATTGTTAACCCAGTGACTGTGAATGTTTCCTACTGTACTTGAAGGGGTCATCGTTCCCCGCTGTGTGGCTGCAGATCTGCGGGTCTGGAGGATGAGGAGCGGCGGGGATGCTGCTGCCTCTGCTCCGCCGATCAAACACTCGGTCGCTCTGAAGGGAAACAGCCGCAGCCATGGCCTCGGACAGTAAGTACGCCCCATCTCTTCACCGTGTGACCGCCTCTAATGCTCATTTTGTCGATGCACAGGATTGACGCTGTTTTTTGAGGCTTTGGGGGGTTTGTCTGACAGCAGAGAGCGACAGGATGAGTAGGCCAGTTTTGTCTCTATTTACCAAATAATACACTTTTTCTTCATTTTAGCCAGATTTAGTTAAATATCAGTCATAGCACAAAATGATAATAATGATATTTCTTGAGTATTCCTGCAGGGCTCAGAGTGTATTTGTGGTACTCTGGAGAGTTGATAATTGCCTCATCATGGCCACTTCATGTTTCTCCTGCACCAAATGAAAACATATAACGGGGCAACTTTATGATTTATTAAAGGTGTAATGAATGTATTTATTAATGCACATCATTTACTAAATCTGAGGAGACAATGGACTGTTTGGTCACTTCTGTAAACCAAAATTAATTAATTTATTATTGTTATTATTATTATTATTATTATTGAGATTAAAAACTGCAGACTGGATAGAGCCTATAATTTATTAACATTTTGACTGACCAGCTATTTCTAATGCATGGACCTTTTAATAATAATAACAACATTAAAACCTGATGACTTGTTAGAAGGTGTGACCATAGATTCACCGACATTTAAAGCTGCATTATCTCTGAACAGAAACACAAAGCCACGTTGTAAAACTTTTGATTTAATTAACCATGTTAAACTGAAACATTTTGATATTTGCTCTATAGTTTTGGATATTTGTACTGTTTTGCACCCAGATCAAAATTTTGTCAAACTTTATGTTCACATTAGTAAAACGTTTGCAGTTACAAATGTAAGATGCTGCAGGTCTTTTCCAGAATATAAGTGGTCAGACAGTCCAGTGAAGAACCGTCCCCAATGAATTGAAAACCTCAAAACAAAAACCTTTGTGCTGGAGGGGGATTTTACACAACCTGGCAACCTAAAAATGTTATTAAGGGCTTTAATCATATTAATAAAGGTTTAGTAAATGTTTCCTCTCCTAGTTTGTTTTTGCAGTTGACACTGCAGCACTTCCTGTTTGCTGTTTTATCCTTTTTACATTTGTTTATTAATTGTAATTATGATTTAACAAACTTTTTATATTTTATGTTTTACAAATTATACTTTTTCAAAACACAGTTTGTGTTGTAGTAGTGTTTGGTAAAAATTTGGATTTTACATACAAAAATATTTATCACACTGATTATATTAATCATAAAAATGCGTAATAACTTAAAATAAGCTCCATCTTGACCATCTAGTTCACTGACTTTTGTGCTTCACATGAAGATGCTTGAAATATCTGCAATAATAAAACCATTATTACAAATGTAACAATATAAAAGAGCAATTCTGCTGAATTTATATTTAAACATATAATAGTAGTAATTTATTGCACTTCTACAAAATGTGAAGTCTTGTAAAAGCAGGATTTTATATAAAAATGCATAATTCATTACAATTTTACTTTTACAATTAAATCTCCAATATAAAATCATAACATGTTTTTTTGTATTTGCTCTTCTTCTTATTCTTCTGTGTTAAATGTGTGCACAGTTCACAGGTCTGAGAAAAGACTAAGTTCTGCTCGCTGACCTGAGCTGTGATCGTGATTCCAGCTAAAAGATGTGAAGTGACGGAAGTCGTCTTAACTGTGTGTGGACTCTCGTTTCATTCAGTCTGTCCCTGTCGGGGAGCTAACGCTAGCTAACAGCTGTCTGCAGATATCAGGCTCATGTCAACACAAGCAGTGAAGACGAATTAGTGACAGACTTTCAGTTTCTGTCCCGTCTCTGCTCAAAGTCTGTGTCTGTACTTAGTTCAAGTCTCTGTCACAGAGTTCATGCATGGTTGTACGGCATCCGATCAAAGTTCTGAATGGACAGAAACTTCTCGTTCCTAGTCTTCAGCTCTTTGGGACAAAAATAAATAAAACTATAAGAACCTATAAGTGGAAGTAAATATCAAATTGTCCTACAAGCCTGACGTCAGACACAGTTGGATATGTTAACCTGCTTCTGTCTCTGGGTGTGATGATAGTTGTTGAGAGTAGATGCAAAGCACCAAAGAACTCCCCAGTGTGCTCCATTAAACAGTAGGAAGCAGTCAGCCATGTGTAAGATGCCGTCTTTGGTTATTGTGGCCTACTTACCGACTGGTTCAATGTCTAATTCATGGCTCTTTCCTCCCTGCTGTGGGCTCAGACGGCTGACAGTCTGAGAGGGGACTCATGAGTAATATTTAATGCTTCTGTGTGTGTGTGTGTGTGTGATTAGCTGTATCGGGAAATTGAAACAGCCTTGAAATCCATGTTTGTTCCTGTTCATTTGAGCTCTGAGGCCTTTTGATAGAGCTGTGCTGCTGTAAGTCCAGCCTGACGGAAAACCAGACTCGTCTCAGTCACTTTAAGTCACTTTCACTTTGTTCTGCATGGTAAGTTGCATAAAGATTTCTTAGAGGGGTTAGTTAAATGACAGCGGGTAAAGTTAATGATCCACAATAAAACTGCACCAAGAACATAAGAGCATAAGAACCTCATGACAACCACATTATGAAGTTGATTTGTTAGAAACGGTAACATATGCAGTAAACTTATTAACCAGGTTGCCATTAAGGTTATTTTGATGAGTGTTCAGTGTAGGTAATGGTCGTACCTGCAGAGGGTCTACCTTAGTTAATTACCGTTTTAATGCACCAATCACAAAGCATACTGTCAAAAATCCCATCCTGTTCCTCTATCCCTGACATTTCACCTGAACCCTGCGACACCTCCACACACCTGTCTCCCCTCTTTCACAGTATATATACCCACAGTATCTCCCCCGCCTCCTAGTTATTGCTTCTGATTGTTTACAGAGACTCTCAGTTGCCGTTCCGTGTCCCTGATCTACTGACCTGTTTCGTCCCTGGACTTCGAGGTTGCTTTCCCCTTTTTGGACTCGTAGTTTTCTCTTGCATGGAATCATTGTTTGCTTACCTGGATCAGATGTTCCTGTTTTCCCCTGCCTGCTTTGTCTGCTGCGGTGCCTCCTCTGTAAGTGCTGTTTACTACCTCTGTTCTGCTCTCTGACTGCAGAATAACCCTGCCTGTGTCAGTAGAGACTTAAGTTTTCCAAACTGATTAATCCCACTGTTCTGCTGCCATTACTTGCTCTCTCAATACTCATGTGTTTTGCTCAGCTGATTTCTTACTAGTACAAGGTCACAAGTGAAAATATAACTAGTTACCATGTAGAAAAGTTATGTGGCAGTTGTATTTATATTAGGCGGGGTTCAAAATGTGCAGATGTGTAATTGCCATTGGGCTGCACTAGCTACAGAGGCTAAGAATGACCGTCACTGTTTGCTGGCTTCTTGCACTACATGTAATAATGTCAACTTCAGATTACAGTTCTTCGAGAAACTTCCCGCGTCTGGCATCCGTTTTTCGTGAAGGAGCCTTCCTTATTGTCCTTACTTAAATATCTGTGATAATAAGTGTTGGAGAAATTCTCATTTTAAAAACAAATACTTTTTTTTTTTAAGTAGGTTGCCAGGTCATGTTCTCGACCTTCCTCCATGTTGTTGTGTCTCGTTGGTACTCAGGAAGGGACGTCCGCCTCGCCCAGTGGGGGCCAGGAAAGCTGTGCTGACTGATGGTTCACACAGGATGTAGAACAGCTCAGAGTGAAGAGTCAGGTTCAGCTGAAAGGACAAGGAGAACCGAGGGGTGAAGGTGAAAAAATAGGAGTCCAGGTTGTTCCCTGCACAGCTGGGAATTTCTGCTTGGGGAGAAGAAAGGGAGTCGAAGAGAAAGAAATAGGAGGGGAAGACATGACCAGCGAAGGAGGAACCACTGAGCCTCAGCCGGCAGCAGCAGACAGGTCTACAAATGGAGTCTGTGAGCTTTGCATTTTACTGACTTACTCTTGAAAGCTAGAAAATTCTTCATAATAATTAAGTCGAGTTTTTACTAATTTCTTGTTTTCTTTGTTCACTTTCATCATGTTATTCAGGGAGAGTTTTACTTTCTGCTATTGGTGGGTGGACGATACAGAGACACCAAAGCTTGTTTGATCCCTCTTAATCACGGTCTTTGCATTGCACTGGAGTCTTACCTCTGGAAACTGGTTTACATGCACTAAAGAAACCTGGTTACTGGAAACACACCTATACTGTACATGCTGCAGATGAGAAACCAAGTTTGCCGTTTACATGACAATTAAGAAATGAGCTCACTTGAGAGAGCCGATTGCAACGCGGTTACTTGACTGAATGTAAACACATTGATTGATGTTGATGATGGTGAAGAGGATAGTTGGACATTGGTCAGTGTTTGACTGTGGTTCTACAGTGACAAATGGAAAAACAACCTGAAAATCAGCTTAAAGGCAATTTATCCAGACAAATGCAAACACCTTTGGTTATGCAGATGACAGTAACCAAAGTGAAGTATAAAGTTAATGCATTCTGTTGCACAATAGTAAAGGGCCCCCTGCCTCACCATTTGACAGACTTTTATCCAGAGCGACTTACAAGTGAGGTACAAAACAGCAACAAATCTAAGTCAGGGCGAAGACATTTGAAACAAAGTGCCATGAGAAGAGATCAAGATTACAATTAATTGAAAATTTGTTGTGATTGACTACAAACAGTCATGCGATTAAATATTTCAATTGATTATTTGACCTCTTGTTAAGTTTGACCCACAGTGAGAGATGTGCTCTTTCATAATAATTTCAATTCAATTCAGTTTTATTTATATAGCGCCAAATCACAACAAAAGTCATCTCGAGGCACTTTACATTGTAAGGTTTAACACCTTACAGAATATAAGTATATACAGAATAATGTCTTTACAGAGCTACTTACACCAACTGATCAATTTCAGGGCATATGACGTTTCAATTTAGAGAATAAATTCTGCATTTTTGTTTCGAGAGTTAAAACTTCTCCAGCTCACTGCCTTGAGTACCAAGTTAAAGGGGAAGTTTGCAATTTTTCAATTGTATTACAACAATAATCAGGTTCCCACAGTGGTTTTGCATGCAGTAATTATTCCACAGTCCTTGTTCTGTGCAAACATGTTTTCACATTTGTATGTAAAGTTAATATCAGGCTTCAGCTGTGATTTTAATCAAACAAACTGGCATCTTGCAACGTTTAAATCTTTAGTTTTTGTTGTTAAATTGCTTCTTTGTGACAGGATAATGACAAAAAGAGGCTGGAGTCTGCTGCTCTTGTGTTGTACAGTTGTAATGCAGCCTTTCACCAGCAGATGGAGTCTTAAGATTAATATTGGAAAATGCTGCTTATCAATATCTCTGAATTAATGGAGAATTAATGGTGATGATAGTGCTGTTGATATGAATTCAACAGTCTCATCTTGATTAATACTCCTCATGTCAGGGGGTCATTGTTGTTTATTGTATTTTAGTGTAAAATGAAGTCCTGCAAGCTGGCTATCTGATGTTGTGTTCACTTACTCTCTGCTACCGTACATTAATAAACACTTAAAATCGCATTACTGTTTGTTATAAACCATTCATCAAATGTTTGTGTAGTGCTTAGAAATGCTAAATATGGAGACTTAAAGTACTGTAAAACATTCAGTGAGCAGCAGCTCACTCAGTTTTGATGCTCTGCTTTAAACGCTTCTGTCACTGAAACCACTTTTTGAGTCCTTGTTGATTTTCTTCTTTTTCGTCTCTTCATCTCAACCCTGAGATGCTCTCATCCTCCCAGCCGTACAGGCCTCTTAACGCGAGACCTTGTTACATGTGGGTGGGAAAAAGCACACGCATTATACCTTAATAAAGCCACTGGGCTGTTTCCAGGGAAACTGATTTTTACGTGTTGGTGTGTGTTTGCCTTTCAGTCAGTGGGTTTGAGTCACACTGAAAACATGATGTGCTAATGTTTCTGGGTTGATTTGACCTCACGGAGGTCAGTGAACGTTACGTCAGCTGTGGAGTTCAGGTCGCTAGTAGAAATCAGTGGGGATGTAGTTTTAATTAGTCCTTTTAAGCGTGGATATGCGCACCAGTTCATGCAATCAGGACTGACCCCAACCTCTTACTATTAACAACATTTATATAGTGACTTCAGCTGAGCTGATATTTAAAACAAGCATAAACGGAGGAAGATAAAGGCAATAAAAGTTTTGTTTCTTGACATTATGTGACCCTGTCTGAGTAGGCAGACGTCATTGTTTTGTAAAAACTTTGTTTTTCACACCCACTGTGCACAAGACGAGCATTTTCAGATATTTCTGTGGGAGTGAAAAACGCCTGGTTCAGTGAGGATAAAAGTCCAACACAGAGGAATAAACAAGCTTCACATACAGCACTTAGACTGTATATCACTCACATCTACACTTCATAATGTCAACACTGGCAGAAGCATGATGGTAATAATATCCTAAGAATAACTCTTAGTTAGTTTATGTGCTTCAAACACAAATGTATTTATTTTTAGAAATAGAAAGTTTTATTTCAATGCTCAAACCTGTTTAATGTTTGTGAATCTGAATCCAAGAAAATGAAAAGCCTAAATCTTGCAGGCAACTGATTGAGTTTTGTCGTCAGAATAAAGCTCTGGTGACGTTCAGTTTTCACTCTCCCTCCTGCCTCCAAACACAACTGGTACCATCAACACTTTGGCCCAACAACCCAAACCTGATTAAAATTACAGCCAAGTGGTTGTAAACCTGCAGTCCTAGGTCTTCACCTGCTGGTACAGAGGGTTATTTCCTGGTTCCACTTTTTGGCTTATATGAAGGCAACCCAGCAGTCGGTCTAGGTCGTCTCTAGTCCCAGCTTGTGCCTCTCATATGTTACATGCTTTCGAGTCACAATGCTAACTCTGGATGCATCTTCACCTAACTTGTGATTTGTTGTTTTTGTTATTTCTATGATGTCTGCTTGGTGTGTCACTGAAGACCGAGCATTCGTGTGTGTTATAGTAACGAGGTGGGCTTCCATCCATCAGTTCATGTAAACATTTTCAATGTGCAATTAGAAAAACAAGTGGAAAAGCCAAAAAACTGTAAAAATCTGTGTTACAGAAACAGAATAAGCAAATTAATTTGCATGAATTTTCTTCTGAATAGAAAAAAATGGGCAGCAGGGCAAAGCAGATATGCCTCAAACGATGAGAAGACTTAATGTAATAGATAAAACCAACATTAATCCCATATTTCAATCATGTTTTCTACATTTTGTTCCACCTTTTGAGATTCGACTGGTGCTGTTTTAATTATGTCATCTTCTTCCATCCCCTTCTTCTGCAGCGGTTAATTGGCAACCAACTGGAAAATTAACGCCACCAGCTTCTTATGTAACCAGCTCCCGCAATGTGCATAATGGTGCTGGATGTAAAAATGCATTTTCTTGTAGCAATTTTGGATGGAAATCCACTTACAGTGCGTAGGCAGAGGTCCAGGACACATGCCTGAAGTCCTGAAACTAATTTAATGAGTGACTTCACATCAAACTGAGAGAGACAGCAGCCGTTCCTTTTATACATCACTAAAAAAGAAGAAAAACTACAAAGCAGGGTCCTCTTCACGATCTCTCGTTAATGAGCTATAACGTGGCCTTCGCCTCCACTGATGTGCCTTCGTGGGGTTTTTTTTCTTCCTCTCCCAATATAACACTCACATCAAAGTGCTCTCTTCTCCCCTCTGGAGCTACTCGCTTCAAAGTCGGGGTGGAAATGTCAGCAGCTGCATAGTAATCAGGGGATAAAGATTTAGTATTCATACACACAACAAGCTTTCTGTCACAGATTAGGGTAAACGTTCTCATTAGCCTGATCTGATGCCTCTCGTTGGCTTCTGGGCCACATCGCCTCCCTAATCCTTGTTTATACATGGAATTGTTATATTTAGCATTCATTACATTTGCACGTTCAGCAAACTGTTTCACCATTAATCTCCATTTGTGCTTTTTTATGTCCCTGCTGGTGCAATAATGGAATTCTCCTTCTCAAAATAATGTTAGATTTACCAAATGTAAGTTTGTGTGTGCACACAGCAGGTGTGAGGCCAGACTTTGACCCGGGGTTTCTTCCTGTCCATCTGGATGCAGACAGTAGGAGGCTCTGAGTCTCCAACACTGGGCTCTGTGTCTGACTGTCGGAGCAGCTGAGAGGGAAACTCCACTTTACTGCCGCACCCAAACACACCGTCCACGGCCTTTTCTAATAGTTCTGGTTTGCATAATAGCACCAGATGCTATTTAGATGCTGAAAAACTAGTATTCCTTTATTCATTCAATAATTTTAGTCACATTTCTTACAATACTGTGGCTTGCTGGAGGGGCTGGGAGGGTCTTCTCATCTCAGGGTCTTGTTGACAAGAGTGAAATGGCACTTAAGATTTGTATTGGATCCAAATTTAACCTGTGTAGACACACACATACATGACGCTCACGCTACGCTTTCTTTGTAGACACAACATTAGAGAGAAGATACAGAGTTTGAACATCCGCAAGGAGCTCGAAGTAGCATCGAAAGCAGCCTGTTCAGGTGCTTTGGACATCTCATGAGGATGCTTCCTGGTTGCTTTGTATTGTAGATTTCTCACACAGCTAGTACGCTGAACTGGGCTATGCTGGAGAGATTATATATCTCATCTGATGTGGGTTAGCCTTAGGATACCCCAGAGGGAGCTTGAAAGAATTCCTGGGGAAAGGGGGAAGAAATCCTGTCATACTTCCTGTGTTATGCATGCTAAAGTTGCCAGTTGTGATAGACTGGCAACCTGTCCAGAGCGTACCCTACCTCTTACCCAGTGACCGCCACAACCCTTAACAGTAAAAGCGGTTAAGATGATGGATGGATGGATGTTACCATGTGGGTGAACTGTAATCTTAGCAGTAATCTCAAAGTGAAGCTGAAGGTGTCGGAAATGTGATCATAGTAATTTTAGAGGTGTCCTGTCATGAACAGAAATGCTGGTCACTTGAAAAGTCAGAAGCAAAGTCAGTTGGATTTGTTCTCTACAGTAAGGATCATTGGTGTCATTACACAATTTCAAAGCAGTCGACAGATCTTTTTGAAGATGTTTTACGCTGGACCAGTGTGTCGGACAAACGGTCACTGCCAACCTTCAAACTGAACATTCATTAAAACAACAGATTCAATCAGCAGTTCTACAAGAGCAGAACCTTTTCTGTCACTGTCATCATAAGTGTGTAGGGGAGGAAAGAGTAGGTGGTGTTTTGTTTTTTCTTTAAGTGAAAAAACACTTATAAAATGTCACTTCCAGACATCTCTGTCTGTGGGTGTAAACATGAATGTGTTAGAGTTAACAGTCAGTAGGAGAAATGTTAACTGCAGCAGCGTCCTTACTGTGCTTTTAAAAACACTTCTTCCATTATGCACTGATTATACATGGTTTTGAGTTTGTTTATTCCATTAATGCGTCGATGTTTAATACTGTCGGTTTTTATGCAGTAAAACTTACTGTACTCGAACCATCATATAGGGGGTTATATGAAATTACCAACAACTCTGAACACTTCACGCTATTGGTCCCTAGGCGCTTCTGTCCCTGAGCACCTGATCTATCTTTTCCCCTTGATGATTTTTTTTATGTTGATAATTATGTCTTCTTGATTAGCTTGTGTCTGTTTGGATGTGCTTCCTTAAGTTGTGTTGAGCTTTCAGGGATACTGTACTAATATGCACAGTATTACACTCATGTTGGATATAGTACATTTCTTTCAAAAAACTGCTGGTGGATGAATCGTGATGTGCTTTTACAAGTTTTGCACATTGAAGACATAATTCTGAATTAAATACAGTTGATGTACAGTATGTCATGTCAAGTACAACATGAGCATAAAGGTTCATGGTCACAGATTCAGTTTCCTGCAGCACAGTGTGGGTGATGAGGAGCTGGAGGAGATACAGAGACTCTCGCACTGTTACGACATTTAGCTCTGAGTAGGAAGAAGTTACAGGATAAAGTAAGAGCTGGAGTAAGACTGGAGTCTGGTGGAGCATCGTAATACATGACAGACTGGTCTGTGTCGCCAAACAAACTGACCCGCTTCTTCTGCTGCCTTGGTATTATATATTATTTATACAGAACAGTGGGGCACCGATCGGCCTGGTGAACCAGCCTTGAATGTGCTGTGTAAATAGAGCTTGTGTGGCCTGTTGCTGTAAAACTAAAGTTTATAATGAAATTAAGTGAAGCCCCATCTCCTTGTGGACATTCGTTTATCAGGCTTGTAAAGTGTAATTGATTTTGAAAGTGTCTGTTGTTCATTTTAACAACTCGATTTCATAAACCTTCCAGGGCAGTATAATTAAAATGTGTGTAGGTGTAATATAACACGTTACAGATGTTTGCTGTTTAAGCAATTTCAGCATCTTTGCAACAGGAACCAGCAGCTGTTGTTGCTCTTCATTTTGCCTCTGCGCACAAACACACACTCTGTTGCTTGGTGATGTGAGTGGATTTTTTTACTGCAGATTAATAATGTACATCTGTAAATCGGTGGGTGGGGGTAGATTCCTACAAATGACAGCAAATGAGAGAGACATCAGCACCAATGTGACAAAACAAAAGGTGGTGTTTGAAATAAATAAAACGTGATAGTACTACATCCTCACACACACCCACACGTGCCAACGCTGTTTGATTCTCTTTGGTGTCGGCTCTCAGCAGGATGTCTCCTCGTCTCTGGTTGCTCCCACTGATTTACTTCTCTCCTCTCTGAAATGTTACCGTGGAAACAGGAGATGTCGGATCACACACACACACACACACACACACTTGTGTCTTTCTATTCATCTCTATTGAAGGAGACTCAGCCGCCTCGTTGAGAGCAGAGTAGTACGCCTTGTATCACCTCATTTCTCCTCATTTCCCTCACCGCCACAGCTTCTTCACTCTATTTTGGTTCCTCTCTGTTCATCTGTCTGTTTCTTCTCACTTTTCTCACTCATTTTTTTCTTCTATTTTGGTCCAGATGTTTTCCTGCTTCTCTTCTCATGTTTATTTTTTTGTCACCTCTTTTGTTATTTCACTATCTGTTATTTACAGTACCTTGTCGTTTTCGCATATGAAGTCCGGACAATGTCTGGAGAATCTGGTCCAGACACTGTCTAGAGTTACTCTTTCACACTTGTACAGTAGCACACAACTGGAGATTGTCCGTGTCAGATGCGTTCTCACTTGGGGCAATAGTCTAGTTTAGTTTCAGTGAGGGGTCCCTCGGTAGACATGACATTAATAGAAACAATCCACTGCATATATAGCCCTCCTTTTCTAAAGGAGAGAAGTGCGGTTCAGAACCATAAAGCATGATTTTCCCATATTTTCTGCTGTTGTGCTGAACATGGACTCATGCAAATACTACTGTATTTGCAATTAGACATTACTTGGACTTTGTACTGGGGAGCTGGCAGGGTAACGGCCATTTAATGCCTGGGCCGACTGACTTGGACATTTCCGTTCTCACAAACAGCTCCTCCTGGTAATGCCTAAAAAAAAGGCTTTTAGGGCCAGTTATTCACATGACAATCAACAATCAACTGTCATGCAAGTCATATAGGTGGCGCTTAGCCGCAGGCTCTACTGCGTAGCAACACTCAGACATTGTTGGCCAAGACTTTTCAGCTGGTAGCACTGACACCAAGCGTTTAAAAGGGGTACGGCAGTCCACATTCAAAATTCTGGACAGAGCTTTGTCCTCCCACCCTTCCTCCCCAGTCACAAAGTTAATGTGAGTTGCCAGGTGGAAGATACCCAACGTACACAAGCGGACGTGAAGCGAGTATGGCTTGCGACGAGTCCTACACTATATGTCAAGTTCCTCAGCTAATGTAAATATTTGGAGTGTTCGGACTTTGGAGTGGACTAGTCGGGATCACTTTACCAGCTGTGTGTCTCAAATACTTGCTGCCCTGAGATACCGTCAGCACACAGACCACACAGTATGAAGTACTTTTTTATTACTTAAAAATAACCATCTCTTCTAGTAGCCGTGATAAGTTAAAGTTAGCTAACGTTAACTAAAGCTCAACGGTTAGGCCTACCTGTTCAGAATAAAAGTTGCCAACTCTAAGTCTATCTTAAAATCCGTCTGGGCTGTTTATTATCTGGCAACCTGTGGTGTCCAGATGTTACTGGGCAAATGTGTATCGGGCAGGATCACACAGGTCCAAACAGAAGCAGACGTTCTGGTCCAGCAATGAACATTTTGAACGATAGTTTAAAAGGTTTGATCTGTTACATATTGTTCTTTTAATAAAACAAGTGTTAAACAAAAAATGAAAAGCTATACTTTTGATATTACACAGATATTACAAGTCACACACAAGATTAAAATAAATAACTATAAATGATAATAGAAATCTATTTTATTTTCAGTTTTTATCAAGTGCTCTTAAGCAAGGGATTTAGCTGCTGCCTCAGCCCAGTAAGCCAACTGGGTTTATTCAGCAGCTGTTTTTGCGCTAACTCTGCTCTTGAGCACTAAAGGTAACTCAAATACTAAAGTATCACTCATTCTGTCTGTGTGTATCACATGTACCATGCGTACTGTGTGTGTGTGTGTGTGTGTGTGTGTGCGCGCGCATGTTTCCAGGTTGCCTGTTTGTGTGGTCTGATCAGTGTGTCATTGTGTGTCCCCTCTCCCTCTCCCTCCTCCTGCCAGTCACCCCAGAGGCCATCGGCTTCCTGTCGGCGGTGGGCGTCTTCATTGTGGCGTTGGCCGTCCTCTTCCTCTTCATCAACAAGAAGCTGTGTTTCTCACGTGTTGGCGGACTGCCCTGCCTGGAGCAACATGGCCACCGGAAGAAAGGACGCCTGGGAATCCGCCAAGGACTCGGTGAGTCACCAACTTTTCCAGGTAGATGTATCCAGAACATCTCCAAAGTGAGATATAAGTGGTACAGTTGACTGCTTTCAGTACGAAGGAGCTCCTGTCTCTACTTCACTCTACACAGTTTCCCTTTTGGATGTCTGAGATCTCCACTCTTTCTCTAAAGCTGTGGATATGTTGCTCGTGTAGCTTCCGTCGCCATAAATTAACACTACGTGTGCGTGAGATGCGATCCCGCATTTAACCAGTGGTGCACAATTACCCGCATTTGCATAAAGCACCTGCCGTTTATGTAGTTGTTGCCGCTTTCTCTGCCGTTATCTCAGCGTTAATTTCTGTTGATGGTCACATGATTTACATGTGTGATTTAGCATTTTTACCAGTAACCTGACACTCTGTGACAATCACTTGGCCAGTCTTATCCCGACAACAACCAACATATTGTACCATTTAGTTTGGAGAATTTGTGGACAGATGCAGTTGCAAGTCTTAGATGAGTGTTTGTTTACAGCTTCACGAAGTAACACGTTCCCGAATCACACGTAGTCTGGCCCCTCCTCACCAAATTTCCTGGGGAAACTCTACCCTTACAATACAGCTCCCAGGATCAACAGCACACCCATTCACCCAACAGTTTTTTTTGCAGCGTCTCCAGCTTTGATTTTGGTCCAGGCACAATGGCACCAAACTTGGCAATTTAAATGTGTTGGTAGCCGTCTTGGAGCTTTCAGTCAGATCACATTTCCCTTCACACAGTCTCTGCTCTTGGCTGTTGCAATAGTCACAGACAGACAAAAACAATAGAGCGTTGTTTTTACATTGCTGTTATAAACATACACAGGTGAAACAAACAAAATATATTAGTGTGTCAGCTATAGAGCATTTGGTCATGCCAGCTATTTCGCACTGCCTCCAGTATCAGTGCTAACCATGTCCTCATTCCAGCTTCATAATGTACACATGGGCATTTTAATCTTTTCAAGGCCGGTTTCCTTTACATTTCTTCAAGTGAGCACTCTCGCTTTTTAGTCAAGGTTAATCTCTTATATAACCTGAAAAAATGTCAAGGAGAGTATGTGCCGCCTGTACACATTATGACTTCAGTTAAACTGTTCAGTAACAGAGAGAGAACGTGGGTGAGTTTGTATTTGTACAGTGGTTCCCGTGGGCGAGTTTGTATGTATGACAGAAAGAGTTGAGTGAGTGAGCCTCGTACTGCCACAAAGCTCAACAGCAGCTCACAATAAAAATATGAACAAGTGAAACCTTGAAGAAGAATTCAGCAAAGAGAAGAAAATGCATTGAAGAGACACAGAAAGAACAGGACGCTCAGTTTGTAGATGTTAATTCTTTTCTTTCTTTTCATCATCCAGTAAAACTCTGTGTTTCCTCCCACTTGACAAACATTGCAAACACCCAGAGCAAAGGTTATTAAAGTTGAACTAAACGTTAAATTAAAGGCCACTGTTTATCATGTTTCTATGGTTAAATTGCCAACTCTGCAACTGTGTCATATGCTAATTTTATTACATTTTTAAACAGGACTATAATTTCACTATTTACATTGTACAGACTGTATGTTACCAGTAATTTAAGATTGCCTGGAAACGTTTCTCCTAAACAAACAAGATATAATGTGTTAATTAATGAGCTCTAATGATGCTGCTTGGTGAATTGTGTTACCTTTGTTTTTCTCCTGTTTCTATGTAGTCTTTAAAAAAATACATCTAATAATCTGACTCCTTTTAATCCTATAAAAACTTTATGCTGAGTATCACTTCAGTGTTTAACTCTATAGCAAAACTTGATCGGTTTAATGCAAATAAAAAGTGAGATTTCCCTCCATGTGGGCTGAAGAGGGTAAATCCTGCCACTAATTCACTTCCAACTGAAAACATGTGAGTCATTTTAACTCATTAATCAAAACTGTGACGATAGATTGTGAACTGATCCACTGAAGTAAGCAAAACATTTGTCACATTTTTGGTGGCTTTTGATTCAGACTTTAGGAAAAAGTCACATTCCCACCAGCAGGATGGTTGAATACAGGTGGAGACGACGAGTACAACACTAAGCAAACACTGAGCTGGTTTGTTTGCTCCTCACCTGCAGCAGGTGGAGCCTCTGGTATTTCCAGTTGGTTTCCTGAACAAACAACACATCCTGTTTGGAGTCTGTTCAAAACATTCCCAATTTAAAATCCTCTGGAGCGTCACAGGACAAGGTAGGGAGCTCTTACTGTCAGTTAAACCATGTAGTTTAAACCTGGAAACTGATGTGTCACTTTCAGTATAATTTGGTTTCTTTACACACATGTATGATACATTTACTTACTGTGTTGAAAAACTTGTGTCTAAAAAATTTGTTGCAACTCAGCAGTCAGAATAGCTGTCTCAGAGATGAGACCTGTTTACTTCAGTACCTCTAATTTAATTGAAACTCTAACATAAGATATAAAACACACGTATTATCCTATAGTTGTTGTTCTACCTTCACAATCCGACTTTTTCTTTGAGTCACTGTGCACACATTTTGCTTTTCAGCATAATATCCTGTTGAACACAAATGTTTCCTGTTAAGATGAACACACAGTTCAGTTGGTGTGTGTTTTAATTATATATTTATATTATATTTTATTGACTTGGAAAACTTAAGAACAAGTACTCTGAGTGATACGTTTTTCTCTATAAAATGTCAGAATATTGTGAAATGTGACTGTTAGTTTCTCGCATCCCAAGGAGATTTCTTCAGATTACAAAAACCCTCATGTGTGACACAGGAAAGCCTCAAATACTCACATACTCAGAAACTATGCCAGCACATTTTTGCTTAATAATGACTAAAACAATTGGCAAAGTAGTCAACAATATGACTTTAAACAGAAACAGCAACATACGAAATACAATACACTAAAGATTAGGGGTGTAACGATTCTCCAAATCCACAGTTCAGTTCATAGCTTGGTTTTTTTGTTTTGTTTTTAAGGTTGGGGGCTTGTGAAACACAGATGACCTAAACTCTGTGCTGTCCCTGAATGCCGCACAACACAGTTGACCTATATTCTGTACTCCTTTCTTAACTGTCCCTGAATGCAGAGCATGAGCCCGCAGCTGACAGACAGTTCACGCTAAGCTGTCTACATAGAGTTTCTTAAAGTAAAGCCTGAACACAAGGCAAGTGAGAGGTCCTCTTATGAAAGTAAATATCAGATTTCCAGGATATTTTATCACACTTGAAGGCGTCAGGGAGCCACTATTAGTATGTGACTTTAATGTCACAGTTTCGGTCTCAGTTTCAGAACCGTTACACCCCTTTAAACAAAAGATTGTGATAAGAGGGTAAATTATATATGAACTACATATGCATCTTAATACTACTAACCAAAATGTATTAGAATACCTTTAAATACAATCTGAAAATGTGCACTTTAACTGCATCTGCATTTTGTTATGAATCTGAATTTGTAGTGGGTATTTGTGTGCGTTTGTGTGTTTTATAGTTGCATATAATCATTGAGCCACATTTCTCCACTCTGAGAGCTTCCGCCTGTGAATAGCTTTAGGAGACAGAAGTTAACAGACCAATCAGACGTCGCTCGCCCACTCAGTGAGCAGCTTCCTGCTCTGTAAGTAACCATGGCGATCGCTTAGGTAGAGCTGGTGACCTGCACCTTAGAGAGATGGGGGGGGGGGGGGGGTTAAGCGGT
>JAUMHL010000015.1:1603357-1620008 GCA_032362345.1 Sandelia bainsii
CCCCCCCCCCCCCCCCCCCCCCCAAAAAAAAGGATTGTTTCTCTGGGGAGGCTCTCTCACGCTAACTGGAGGAAATGAATGTGTGTTTTTAACAGAAACGTCAAACACCATCTCTTGTGTACAGTGGTGAAATGTCAGCTGCTATGTGGGCACTGAACCAGACCATCGTGGTGAAGAGGAGCTCAGCCAGAGAACAGAGCTTTAATCTAAGTTACACCACGATGTCAGTGTCCCAGGGTCGTGAGCTTTGGCTGGTTGGGTTCCGCTGTGGGTTAAGGAGCTCAGACATCCAGAGGGAGCTCATTCCTCCTGTAACTCAGACCTATTTTGGAAGCATCGGTCACAGTTTTTACCTGTACAGTGACACAACTTTTTTTCTTACTGGTTACAGGATTACTGGTTACTTAACCAATAATCCTGAATTACTAAAAGTAATGCTCACTGCTTCCTCTACTGCCGGCCCACCTAGATAAGAAAACGTGGTTCCACAGATGCTCATGTACTTAATCAGGTGAGCGTCTATTTTTGTGTTTTCCTCTTCTTCATGTGTTAACCTCCTGACCTGCACATTCAATAGACTCCAGCAGCAGCTCTGTGATTATCTTATCACCTCTGCGGTTGTCATGTCGACGCCGACACTCAGCCCTTCTCTGTCAACACTCGACACAATCAGTATTGTGTTCGCTGTTTGTACGTGGAGCTGAGATTGGCTGCAGAGTGAGTAGGTGGAGGAGGAGTGGGTTCCTTTCTGCTTTGTGACAGGATTTCTGCTCAGTTGCTTTCTGTGAACATTGAAAATAGAGTCATTATAGCTGCATGCAGAAAATTAGAAAATGAACACATCCACATTTAAACTTTGTATATCTAAAAATTAGATCTTGACTTGACTGTTTGCAATTTTGTCTAAAATGTATTCTCGTGCAGCGATGGTTGGCTGGAAGGAGCCAGTGTCCAAATGATGCTTTATTTATTCATTTTCTGTTCCTTTTCTATTTGTGTCTCTGCTGATGCTGTGTTAACTTAGAAATAGATGCTGCAGCAGCAGCAGTGTGAGGGTAAAAAAGTAGTTTAGAAAGTTCTGCTCTGTGGACGTTGTTGGTGATGTCACTGACTGTTTTAACAACTCTCACAACACTTCTGTCATCAGTCATTGCTGTTTTAGTTTACTAACCTGTTCTGTGTATGTTCCTCAACATACCAGTGGTTTCTTTCTTTTTCAGGACATTTGAATTTGTTTTACTGACTATGCCCAATGTTTGTGCAGCGCCTGATGTCTGTAGTGTACAACAAAGGCAAATACTATCTTTATTTGCTCCCTGGCAGAGTGTTAAGCTGGATTTATTGTCAGTGCAGGGTCTCTAACATGGTTCCTGAAGACGACTGCTCGTAAGCTCCTCTGCTAATGTATTCTGCTGTATTCATGTTTGGTGCACGCTGTGCGGTTATTGCTGTTGCTCACCAACACTGTAATGGCTGCTGTCAAAGAGTCTACAGCAAAGTTTACTGTCAGATGTGAAAATCTTGATATCTGAGAAGCTAGAAAGAGAAACGATTTTGCTAAATGCGGTGGAGCTGCAGTGGTCATGTCAGATGCATGTACAAAATGGTGGACACAAACGCAGACCAGGACAAGAGAGGGTTTAAAACAGTACAACTTTATTAGGGATCGTGCACATAACAGAAAAGGCAAGGCAAGGCTGAACAGAAAATCACTCCAAGGAGGCAAAACCAGCAAACTAAAATAAACACTAGTAGACACAAAGAGAAAGTGAGGGAGAGAACTGGCAGAAAGGTGTGAGAGCTGGGAAAAGACAAAACCTAAAGGGGACGAGGGAGTGAAAGAGCAGAAACTGAACCCAAACCAACTTACAGAAATGAGGACAGCATAAGTGAGGGGTAAATGGCAGAATGACAACAGGGTGCATAACAGGATGAACTGACAAAGGAAAGTGAAGTGCAGGACATAAATAGTGAAGGGACTAATTAGAAATGAGGTGCAGCTGAGGACAATCAGGGAGTGAGAGTGGAGAGAGGGGCGTGGCCAAGGTGAGGGAGGAAAAAAGACACAAAAAAAGGATATGACTTTCTGGAATATTAGCTGGTTAAATTTCAACCGCAAGCAGCCAAGAAATTTTAGTTGAAGCCTGATGTTTTATTTTTCCTCATCTTCTCAGCAGGAGCAGCCTCCAGTCAGTGAAGCCTCATCTCAGCCAGTCACCTCTTCCCCCCGAACACCTATCTCTAAATGTGGAGACCTGGTCCTCTCTCTGGAGTACCATCCCGACACAGAGAAGGTGCTGGTCTCTGTGATTGCGGCTCGGGACATCCCCGACAAGGCTCGCAGCGGGATGGACTCTTGGCAGGTGCATATGGTCCTGCTCCCCTCCAAGAAACAACGCCACAAGACGTCGGTACAGAAAGGGTCGCTGCCGCACTTCAACGAGACGTTCCGCTTTTCGCGTGTGGAGTCGTCCGATCTGCAGATGTCGGCCGTCAGGTTCAGGTTGTACGCCCTCGGAGGAAGAATGTCCCGTGAGAGGATGATGGGAGAGAAAGTGCTGCGTCTAGGAGGACTCGACCCGGATGGAGGCACGATGGAGACGACGCTGGTTCTGGAGCCTCGGAGTAACCTGAAGGTGAGATTGTGTCACTCAGAAAAAATGTTCATTCATTTTTAGACAGATTTGTTTTCTGCTGAGTTGTGTTACAATCTAAAACAAGATCACTGTGCCCTGTGAGACAGGACTGTGTTTTTTCTAATTGGTTTTTGATTTGATATTTTTGGATCCAGTCTGAATTTCTGTTCAGTTAGTAGTTAGTGCCACCAGTGGTTTATTTAGTTTCAGGTCAGTGTTTCTTTCATGGACTCATTTCAGTTTAATTTTTGTGTATTTTAGTTTCGGTTTTAATCATTTTAGTTTGTTAAGGACCAGATTGGTGTGAAAAATAATCTACTAATCCAAGGTATCAACATTTCAAAGCTAAACTTCACTAACATTCAACATCAATTCTCAATCTAACAGGTCCAAAATGTACTTTTTAACCAGCCAGGCATATTTTTTTAATTATTCAATAATAATACAGTAATAACAAAGTATAAAAAGTCAGTTGACACCAGGGGACATGGGTTTATTTGGAGAAGGTTTTAAGTTAAGTGGGTCGTCCGCTAATCACAGGGTTGGAGATTAGATCCCTGGATTCTACTGTCACGACGTGTCATTGGGCAAAAATCTGAACCCCAAGTTGCTCCAGGTGACCAATGTGAAGAAAGTCTAAAATGTTTTAGTTAAATTGAGGAATTTCACACATAACAGAAAATGTCAGTGAAGATAGATCAGTTGAAAGTTTATAATGAGAAGATAACAAAAGGGAAAGATTTTGTTGACGAACCTTCTGGTGTGATGCATCTTCAGTAAGCGCAGGCCGTTACAGACAAGAGGTCGGAAGAATCCTGATATTTCATTTTATCAACACCGTTTAAACCTTTCCTCCACACTCGTCTTCATTAAACGGCACATGAAGCTTCAGTCATAACAGACACTTCTCACTGTGTTTATTCCTCTGTGTTTTTGTCAGAGTGTCGACTCCCAGTTGAGTTTGTCTGCTGTGTCTCAGAGCGACAGCGCCTCGTCCACGCAGTCTCTCACCCACGGCGGCGTCCCCGAGCTGCTGGTGGGTCTCTCCTACAATGCCACAACTGGACGCATGTCTGTGGAGCTCATCAAGGGCAGCCACTTCAGAAACCTGGCCATCAACAGGCCACCAGGTCTGCGACACAAACACTGTACTCATACATACTCTCATACACATACTTATTATTGAGTAGGTTGGCCAACACTTGACCTGAAATAGGATCACGATTATGGGGCAGATACCAGCTGACGCCCTTTGTTCTGTCTTCTTGTCCAGACACCTACGGTCGGCTGACTTTGCTGAACTCGGTCGGTCAGGAGATATCTCGGTGTAAGACGTCAGTGCGCCGCGGCCAACCTAACCCCGTCTACAAGGAGACCTTCATCTTCCAGGTTGCACTGTTCCAGCTGTCGGACGTCACGCTGCTGATCTCCATCTACAACCGCCGCAGCATGAAGCGCAAGGAGATGGTGGGCTGGGTCGCTCTGGGTCAGAACAGCAGCGGCGAAGAGGAGCAGCTCCACTGGCAGGACATGAAGGAGAGTGGAGGACAGCAGGTCTGCCGCTGGCACGTCCTGCTGGAAGCATAGCGCTGCCCAACAGACAGGATTTAGTTTCTTTTTAAGGTGGAAGGGAGTTTATTTCTTAGTTAGAAAGCTGGAAAGACAGTTTGATCTGCAGACAGGAAGATGCACGGGGTCAACATATTCACACATCACATCTGTCCGAACCTGCAAAAACATCAGGCCTGGGTGGTTTTGTACCAACACAAAGAACAAATTCCTCTTTTCTTGAAGGCTGATGGGAGTTCAAAATAAAAGAGTTTCTTGATAAATAAATAAATAAAGAATAAAATAAATAGACTAAGCCTTGAATAAGGTTACATGACAAAAAAACATTTACGTTTTATTCGCTCAAGTATTTGTCTTTAAAACCAGGAGATCACTGATATTTTACACATATAAGAGTAAAGATTCTCCATAATAGAACAGAGGCATGATGGCAGTTTCTAGCTTTCGGTTTTCTCTTCCTCCTCCTGAAGATGTTTTTAAAGTTAAACTGAAAGCTAAAAAACTGCCACCATGTCTCTGCACAACTTCTCTTTCGTCAACGTCCATCAACCACAAGCAGGAGTTTAGACTTTGTCCTTTCTGCTGCAGTTTTGTTTTTCTAGTGAAATGCTGTGTTAGAAAGTACATGTGAATTAGAAGTGTGTGTGTGTGTGCGACTTATTATTTCTCATTCTTGCTGTCCTACTATTGGCTGACGAATGGACGAGGATGCAAACAGAACTGCTCATCACTCGACTCAGTGCAGGTAGGTTAAACTCATTCAGACAGGAAGCAGAAAGAAAGAAGCAAGAATCTGGAAATCTTACGTTAAAACTACTATAGTCACGTCCTCTCAGAAACTCATCAGGTTTGTGTTCAACTTCAAAAATTTATTTCTTACTTACACTGTTTGAAATCAAGCAACCTGAGAATATACAATTTTATATAATATAAGACCAACGTGTGTTTATGAATCCATCAGTTATCAACAGCAACAGGTACAATATAAGAAAAAACATTATGTAGAGTGTACAGTTGGTTTTAACTGAAAATTGAAAAGTTTGTTTCTGTATATGTACAGTCATGTCCCAAAGTCTGTACCCCCTCTTTTAATTCTGTGTTTTGTGTGTAGCGGGTCTTGGTATTAGGCAAATACAATCTCAGACAAACAACAACATATACTTTTTTTCACCGTACCATTATTTCTTTAAGACAAATGAAGCCAAAAAAAAACCAAAAAAACAAGGGCATTAGTAAGTACCCCCAATGATTCATTAGCTTGTATGTCCACCTTTAGCAGAAAAAGCAGATCTGGTCTGCTGGTCTGGACCCTTCAGGTGTGTGTTAACACAACGCCAAGAGGGAAAGACATGAGCAAAGTTCTTAGAGAAGCAGTTGTTGCTACCCATCAATCTGGAAAGGCTTATAAAACCATTTCCAAACAATTTGTAGTTTAATGTTCTACAGTGAGAAAGATTATTCCCAAGCAGAAAGCATCAAGAGATTTGCTAATCATCCCAGGAGTGGACATCCCAAAGAAATACAGAGAAACCCAAGAGCTACATCTCAGATCCTCCAGGCCTCACTGAGCATGTTAAATATTAAAGTCCATGACAGCACCATTAGACGAAGACTGAACAATTACAGTTTGTTTGGAAGAGTTAGCAGGAGAAATCCTCTTCTGTCTGAAAGAACATGAAAGCTTGACTGTGGTTCACAAAACTGCATCTGAACAGACCACAAGACTTCTGGAACAATGTCCTGTGGACAGATGGAGTGAAGTGGAGCTGTTTGGCCTTAATGACCAGCGGCATGTTTGGCGAAAACCAAACACAGCATTGCAGCAGCAACACCTCATACCCACGATGGTGGAAGCACGATGGTGCAGACCTTGGCACCTTGCAGTCACTGAGTCGACCATGAACTCCTCTCTATACCAGAGTATTCTAGAGGCAAATGTGACGCTTTCTGTCCGACAGCTAAAGTTTGGCTGAAATTGGTTCATGCAACAGGACCGTGATCAGAAGCACACCAGGAAATCTACATCAGAATGGCTGAAAAATAAATGAATCAGGGTTTTGGAATGGACTGCTCAGTCCAGACCTCAACCCAGTTGAAATGCGGTGGTGGGACCTTAAGAGAGCTGTGCATAGGCGAATGCGGAAAAATCTCAATAAATTGAAGAAATGTAAAGAAGAATGGACCAAAATTCCTCTACAACGATGATAGTCATACATGATTACTTGGAGTTATTGCTGATAAAAGGTGGATCTACAAGCTACTGAACCATGAGGAGTACTTAGTAATGTCCACATTTTTTTTCTTTTTGACTTCATTTTCCTTAAATAAATAATGGCACAGTGGAAAAATGATGACTTTTATTATGTTTTTACACAAAAAACACACAGAATTAAACGAGAGGGTTTAACTTTCTAACTTTGGAACGTGACTGTATGAAACACAACAGACACATCATAGATTGTCTTCATTTACATCTCATATCATAGAGGCAGAGCACATGACCACCCAGTATCAGTCTTTCCATGTGCACCCAGTCATTTCCAAAAGAGTGAATATAATTTCTGTTCTATCACATTCATTACATTGTGTTAATATTAGGAGATTTCTGCTTGGGAGAGGGGTCAATTTTCATTTTCCTCTCATTCACAAATGACGTATCCGTCCTGTCAACAGTCAGTACAGAAGATATGTCAGCAGTTATCAGGAGTAGAGCCTGTCTTAAATTTGTGGTTTACCTTAAAACAGCCTGTACAGATCAGTATTGTTCTCATCTTCACTTGCTGCCATTTTTCCACTTCCCATTTTTATGGGTTTGCTGCAGCTCAAACCCCCAGGAACAGTGATGGACTGTGAATCTTTTGAGTTTTGGCACAGTGACCGTGGCCACTGGCATCGTGGTCACAGATGGACCTCGGCTCTGCTGCAAATTCAGGCCCAAACCCCACCCCCACCCAACTCTGTGCACCATCACATCACAGCAGCTGTGATAATGTGAATACAGGTCAAAAGTACTGATGGTGATGTCATTATACGTGTCATATACTGAGGAAGAAATACTGTGTGAAGAAAGAATCATCAGAGGGGCATTGAAGCTATTTTATGATTCAAGTGGAGGAGGAAGGCGTCTCATTCATATTCATTCACACTCTCTCCACACTTGAGCTACTACAGGCAGGAAGACCAGCAGCTGGAGACTCTTAACCCCGTTGGGATGAGACCCGCTCCCCCCACTTCTACATTATCCACACTTAATGATGTTTTTTGGCCTTGGTTCCCTCACAGGGCAAAGCTCATTTCAACACCCATCAACGCTGAGCTGAAAAGCTGCTTTAAATGTCTCACTGAAGCTGTTAACAACATGCAATGAATTACCCTGGAAGTGTGTGCATGTTTTTTTTTTCACCACATGCTCTCTCTCTCTCTCTCTCTGTAGTAATTGGTAGTTATGGCTGCAGAATCGTACAGTGTGATGACGGTAATGCTGCTGCTAATGCTCATCCTCTTCCCGTCTGAGCATCACTGAGTCATAATGCAGCGGTTCAGCCCGGAGGGGGGGATTAAATGTGTTTGTGTAGACAGATTCTTCAAGACCCTGAGGGGTGCACACACCGAGAGCAGAGATGTGTTTATCTGAGCGTTCGTTTTCGTCGAGCAGGTGACAAAAAAGAAGCAGGAAATTGCTCAAAAATATAAGTTTTATGGTAACGAAGAATGACAGTTACATACGTTAGGTAGGTCTTGTGCTCTTAAGTTAAGTTCAGCCAAATCACACAGACACACCCCTGGAGGCAGAGGTTTCGGTTCTGAATGACTTTTGTTTTAATGACATGAATAGAGTGTTGCACTGAACAATTATTTTATTATTATGTTTTATTATTTTGACGATGTTTTTATGTTATCACATTATTATGTTATCACATTATTGTTTGCTTAATTATCCGTTACACTATATTTTTTTGTTTTAACATGTATGAAATACATAAAACTAAATCTCAGTGTTTATCTAATGGTCACACCATATTCTAGATCATCATTTTATGCATGTTACACTAATATTCGGACATACTACCAGTCAAAAGTCTGGAAACACATAGGAATTACTTTTCATGAAAATGTCTTTGGTTGTTTAACCATCACTGCAAATGTGTTTTCTATAGATCAGTGATTCTTTTAAAACTAATAAACTTGCATTAGCAAACATAACAGGCTACTGGGAGAGAGTGTTTGCTGATGATGGACCTCTGTACATTTATGTAAGACTCAGCTACAGTAGTCATTTACTATATTAACAGTGTCCACACTGTATTTCTGATCAATTTGATGTTAAAGTATATTATAAATACAACTAAAACAACTAATTGCATACATTTTTCTTCCTTGTCAAAATCTGGCACCTAAGTTAGACAGTGCAACTCCTAAGTCCAGGTATGTGCAGCTGAGATCGAGTCACAAACGCCGGTCTCCTGCATAAAATTCAGACTTGTTGACTCAGTCCTTATCTTTACTGTTCTTAGCACAAGACTTTCTGCACTGACACTAAACATTGGTTTTGGACATACACCATGAGGTGTTGAATTGAATGACTGAAGAGCCAGACATTTCAGTCAGGGGTCGGTGGAGACCAAAAATAGAGATAAAAGAGAATGAATACTGGTGTTAAATTTATCAGTTGGACATAAACACGAGTTTAGTCCTTAAGTTTAAGCTCTGTAACTAATAAGTTTAACATGTTGGTGAGTTTTGTGAAAGTTGATGAAAACTCTCACAATTGTAGCAGAATTTCAAACATATTTCTGAGCATTTGAACAAAAATTGGCCAGGTGAGTTCATAAAACATTGTACAGATACAACACTCGTTTTGACTATCTCTCCATAAAATGGAGGATTATTGAAGAACCACCAAACCGTGAGGTTTTGGGTCATCACACATCTCAATCCATAAAAAAACCCAGAGAAACAACTAGTTTTCGTAAAGCTTCACCTTTTCATTACTGTGTATTTGTCACTGTAAACCAAGGTCACAGATAAACATCATGTACATTGATCCACTGCTGTACATCACAAACTCCTCTCTCTCTATTTTAATGAGAATATAGTGATTTATTATGTTAAAACTGATTCAGAGAAGTTTCCAATAGAGATAATGAGAGAGAAATATGCTTCTGTTATACAATCAAATGTGAGTGTGAATAGTGACATGATCTGTATTTACTGCACAGACTGATATATTTTATGCATGTAAAGTTGTTGTACAGAATCTATACATCTATTCTATAGTTTTTTAAACTAGTAAATGTTCGATGTTCTTACATATTTCCCAGGATTTCTATTGTAGTTACACATCTGCATGCTCAGTTCTCGACCCCAGGTTGTTTTACAGATGTGTGACAATCAGATTGTAAAACTGTTGTAATACTCTGATGAAGTGCCTGTAACATTTTGAGATGAAACACGTCCATCTCGACGAAGACGTGATCCAAATTAGCATGAAGCCTTCTAGTTGTTCCCTGTGAATGCTGCTGTAGGACTGCATGCATGGAAGGTTTGTTCCTATAATGTCGAGGCTTAGACCAGGGCTGGAGTCTGAGTCCAGAACAATTCTACACTGGATTGAAACACAAGCGAAAGCAAGACCTCAGCCAAAGTCAGTAAATATATTAAATAAAACTTGTATTAAACTTGCAAAAGTTCAGTTTTACACAAATCTAAGGAGCTAAATAATGCTCTTTGAGGGCATACTTACTATATTGATATAAATTAAATAAAGATAATTTAGCACTTGTTTCTAATTTAATGTTATTATGGATGCATTGCAAAACATATATTTGTGTTTTCCCTACTTCACTTTGTGGCCTGAAAAACAATTAATACAGTGGCAGACGACCATGTGTGATGGGGTTAAAGTCTGTGGAAATAGGAACCTCGAGATCTTTTATATCTGAGTGGAGCCCTGTAAGAAAACAGTGGATGATTACATACAGTATATGTGTAAAGACTGTCGAGGCTTTGGTCCTGCAGCCCTGGTCTGGACCGTGCATGCTGAGCCCCCACAGCACCCAGAAAGCACTTTTGTACCAAGTTTTGTCATTGCCAATAAAACCCAGAAGATCCCCGCTGTTGGAACGTCTGTCTGCCTTCTGTTCTCCTGGGTTTTTCTCTCTTTTCTCAATTCAGACGTCTCAATTTGCGAGTTTGAGGGTTTTTAACTGTAGTTAACAACAATAATAAAAACACAGTTTATCAGTCTGTGATTGGTGGTAGTGATTTCCTGTTTATTTATGTGCTGAGAAGAATCACATTCAATAATCAGATTATTAGAGATTAATCTTAGGCAACAGATGCTTTGGTGTTGGTTTTAGTTTTAGCCAACAAACACAGATTTGCAGCTGGTTTATGTTGCTTTTTATTGGGGGCGGTCAAGTATCCAGCCTATGTTTAATTAAACTTTCTTTTTTTTTCTTTACTTTGAACACAAATCCTGGATATTTGTTTTTACTCAGCTACATCTGCCTGGTGTTGATTTTTAAAAGGCTCCTAAAACCCTGAAGAGTTTTTCTAACATTTGCAGTGTTTTTACTGACTAATTTAATTGTATTTTGTAAAAGGAAGCACATTTAGAGTTTAATGCAGCAACAATCTAAAAAAAAAGTTGAGAGTGAGGAAAAAAAAGAGAGAAAAATTATAAAATATTCAATACCACCATTCTGGACAATTCCAAAATATACAGGTTAATTGGTAACAGGTGAGGGGATCATGATTTGGTCTTTCCAAGCAAGGATGGGTTGTGGCTCAGTTCAATAAAAAATATTTAACACAACACAACAACACAATTTCAGTTTTTCACCATCTACAGATCATAATGTTGTGAAAAGATTAAAATGTCAGTGTGTAAAGGCCACATGGGTTCCAGACACAGACATCAAGTCTGTGCAGAAATGCTGCCAAGTTCTCCGAGTCTGAGCATGTCAGAACCAAACCACAGTGGAACCGGTTCTGTGAATAGGACAAGGAGGAGATGCAAAACAACTAAAAACAGATGTGAAAGCACCATAGAGAAGTGTAAAGACTAGAAACAGCTGCAAAATGGCTTTAAAGTCGACAAAAAACAAACACAATGACATGCAGAAGAATACAAATGATGCATTCATTTAGCATTAATTTATTACACATTTTTAGTCATTTTACACCTATAACTATAAGATCTGAGTACTACTTCCACTACTTCGGTTCTCTGGACACGTGACAGGAAAAACATCTTTCTGTGCTTCTGGCTGCAGGAACCTTCACTCCTCGTTGGTCTCTGTTGAAAAACGCAGCGCTGGATGCGACAAGACGAGGACAGATGCTGCAGCGTCATCACCGAGTTACTCAGTCTCCTAGCAACAGGAAACATCTGCCTCCGTGAGGACCAATCAGCGTGTTGTCTCTTGTTGCTGTGAACGGAATATTTCAGGAGGCTGCAGAGCAGCGAGCGTCTCACCCCGAGGAGCTGGAGCTGTCTGCGCGTCCACCTGTCAGTGCGGGAAACGAGCGAGGGACACTCACACTCACAGGCCGAGCTGGAGCGCCGCTCAGTCGGTGTGAGGACGCGTAGAGATCGCGCTGAGGAGCGACGCAGTTAAAGGCTTTAACTGGGATTTACTCATCTACTGTTGGACAGAATTCATAAAGGTAAGAAGCTCTAATGGACATTTAAGGATTTTATTGTTGGTAGTTAAGGTTATCCACAATGCACCTTTTAAACACAGAAGCGATTCAAAGTGCTTCACAAGGTGGAGAAATGCACTGGAAATGATGAATGAAAATCAATAAAAAATAGCGTAAAGGTCATATTAGTGATGTGATAATAAACTAATTTGAAGGGAAGAAGCTCAATAATGTAGAAAAATGTCTAAATCAGCACAAAAAAGATCTTAACCTATAAACACATGGGCAAAAAAAACCCATAATCGTCTCTGTCCAGTGAAAATCACATTACTTTCACTGTGATTCTGATCTTTTTTTTTTCTGTTAAATAATATTTTAAGAAAACTCTCCCTGTTTTTAAAAGTTGCATTGTGTGAATGCAGCGACAGAAACTCAAACGTGATAGTTTTCTTGGCTCATAAACAGCTGGCTTCACAGATTATATGTCAACTAAAAGTGGATAAATTGATTTCCCTGAAGTTAAAATTCACTTTTAACCCTTAACGTTTCCTCGTCTGTGCACAGTTCTCCTCAACAAACTTACAGGATGATAAATCCATGGCCTGCTGTGCGCGCATGCTTCTAGTTTAATGATGCAAAACAACACACAGCAAGTGTTGTGTGCACACACACACACACACAAGCACACACTTCCCACGCAGCCTCTCTCTCGCTCTGCACACACTCACCCATTTTTATTCTGATGAAATGTATTACAAATAAAAGTTGTTTGTTGTTTTATGTTTGCAGAATTAAAAAGCCTGTCAGTTGTGCAATTGTCTGTTGACCAAAATGTTAAATTTCTTTCACTCTATCACTTCTTGCTCATGAAATAAATGCATATTTTTGGTGTGTAAAGAGCCTCTTTGCTGCTTTGTTGATGTGCAAGCATTTTTTTCTATGAATGGGACTTGTTTCTGGTCTTTGAAGTCCTTGATTTAACATTGCACACCCTGCAACTGAATTAATATTTTATTCATTTGATTACCGAATTACTCTGGTGATTTAACATGTGATGCTTTGAATTGTGCAGAAAATGAATCAGAAACATTAAAAAAACATCAAGGACATACTCTAATTTACTGATATTCTCAATTCTCATATTTGCTTCCAGTTCAAACATTAAATAAAAAACACCCAACTGTGTCACTTCAGATTGTGAAACAGAAGCCTCAGCACATTTGCTAACTGGCATATAGGGTTAAAAAAGGGGTGGTGATATGGGGTGTTTTAATATTTAAATCAGTTTCCCAGCCGTCCTTCTGCTACATTTTTTGTTTAATCCGTGTTTTTTTGCCTCCTGCAGCTCCTTCCCTGTGAGAGAGACCAAACCATTTAACAACGTCGAAAGTTGCTTACTTCAAGAGGAAATATGCGGAGGAGGAGGATTTACATGGAGGCCTACATGGATATTTTCAAAAAGTATGAACCTGTTCTTTTCCTCTTATTGTGCTCATTTTTGCTTTGAAAGTCAGGGCCAGCCTTCAGTACTATTTCATTTGCTCTCTGTGGAAAAACACTAACACATCTCAGTCAGTCATTGCTTTGCAATTTCTAAATATTTGTGTGTTGCTGTTAGTGTTTTTTACCCATTATATTTATTTTGTGTCATTAATTGTCCTCCGGCTTCTGAGTACTCAACTCTTTTTCAACCTCTATGCATTTGACACCTTTATATTAATGATAGAATTCACATCCAAATTGCACATTTCGATTCGATGGGCATTATCAAGTGTCCTTACTCCAATAATCATTTTTTTTAGCTCAGACAATGTACTGACAACATGTTTTTCTGAGCCAGTGCAACAACTTTAAGCAACTATATCCATAATGATAAATACACATTAATACAGTAAAAGTATGGGGGAAAAAAGATATTAAAGTAATAATCTAAAAATATCATAAACAATGGTAAAACATTGCATTTGCATAATGAGTATTTTTATTTTAATTCTTTAAGAACATTTTGATGCTAGTGCTTTTGAACCTTTACTCAAGTACATTTTTGAACAAAACACTTTTACAGAGTATTTTTACTAAAAAGTAAATGGTCTAGCTTACTTCTACACCACTGGCACAAATTAATCTCCTTCCTTTGTGTTTGTTATCTGCAGCACTTGATACTGCAGGAGGACCGGAGCTGCATCCTGAAGCTGTCCCTGGAGAAGCTAAGGTTCCTGGAAGACCCTGAGGCCTACCTGCGGCGCTCTGTCCTCATCAACAACTTGCTGAGAAAGATTCACCATGAGGAGGAGGAGCTGGAGGCTGAGGAAGAGGAAGAAGATGAAGTAGAAGAAGAAGAAGAAGAGGAAGAGGAAGAAGGAGAGGAGGAGGTCACTGGAGAAAAGGGTCAGCGGAGGCTGATGTACCCGGACAGGAAGAGGGTGAAGGTGCTGGTGACGGACTGCTGCTCTCCGCCGTTTGGCCTGGAGGAGCTGCAGCATTACCGGCTGGTGCCCTGTTACCCCTCAGCCGGATGCCTGTACAGTCTGGGAGCCTGTCCAGGACTCGCTCCCAGCCACCAGGTCCTTCTGTACAACCTGAACGACAATGGTTGACTCCCCATGCCTCACTGTCATGCATCTTTTCACAAAGCTGGGAAATGCAAACGTGCTGTTTGTTCTGAATCACCAGGAGGAAACCTGCTGCTGTGTCCCTTGGGTTTACCACTAAAAACCTTTGAGCGACATATGTCCGTAGGCTCCGTTTTGGAGTTTTGGACATTGCCTCGTTAAGAGACAGTGATGGATTTAAGAAGCTGAGAAACCCTGATTCTTCTTCTTCCTCAGGATTGACAGGGTCTCTGATGTCAAACTGTCACAGCGTCACTGCCATTTACTATTTGTGCAAATGTGAGAGCCTCTGAGCAGACAGGATTGTTTTTCTTTTTGCTGTTGCTGTGTTATTGATTTTTATTGTCATTGTTGCTCATGTGAACTGTGAGCGTATTCAGGGATTTACGGACTGCAGGCTATTTTTAATGCACCTTGGCTTGTGTGGAGAATATATGCTAATATGCTTCTGTTGTGTTTTTATGCTATTGTGTGATTTATGAAATACTTTGTGTAACATTTCCTGTCATGCTATCCCAAGTTCCTCACTCTCTGAGGTACATTTACTGCCGGTGGGAAGACTGTTTCTTTCTGTAATTGCTGTACTGTGTTCATTCAATATATGCACTTAGTTTTGCATCATGATTGTACATCATCTTGCTGCCCTCTACTGGCAACAGAATTCATTTTGAAGACTTTTTTTGTGGCTTGTGTTAAAATCACAATGAAAGTGAATGATTGCCCCACAATTAAGAATTTAAAAGTAGCATTTTAACATGTTAGCTAATAAATGCTATAATGCATTTGTTAACAGATATATCAGCAGTGGTAAGTAACCAAGTACATCCACTGTGCATTTAAATACTGAACTTATGTACAGTTTTAAGGTACATGAACTTTACTTCAGTATTTCCATTTTAAAGCAAATGTTGCTGAACAGTTTTTTCTGCTACCAAATATTATTTTTGAGTTTGAAATTTTTTAGTTTTTTTAAAACTAATTATCACAAAGCAGCATTACTTTATACTCAATTTTTATTGCACATTTCCTACTATCAGTGCTGATTAAAACAGTACAGGTTACTGGGCTTCTGCAGGGGCCTATGGTGCAAAACCAATAACATTTTACAACATACAACACGATTTCACAAAACACATTTCAAAAAACAACAATGACATCAGAAAAAAACTGTTATGTGAAAAGTTGTGTTTTTTCACCTAAGGTTTCTGTAGTTTTGCTAAATCAAAAGATGATATTTTATTATTTAATGTGGCACAATGTTGCTTTATTAAGCTAATCTGTTGTATGACAATAATAATTAATGATTCAGCCTTTTTCAGTGTCTCTTTCTGTGTTTCGAGTATTCAGTCTGTCTGAGAGTTTGGAAACTGTACATCTTGATAACAATCACTACAATAAAAAACAACAAAGTCAACAATTAAAGATATTTTAAAACAAGAATTTATATTTTGATGAAGACGCATATCCTATTCCATATTTAAGATAAAATATTTTGAAAAATGGTTATTAAACTTTTTTCAGGTGGTTGATTATCAAATAAAATATGTAAGGTGAACAAACGTTTTATGTGTCTTATGCATCTTTGTGTAGCAATATAATCTCATTTATTATATATATATATAATTTATTATGTATTATATATATTATTTATTTTATCATTTCAGCTTCAACATACGTTTTCTTTATGTTTCTTTATTTTTGGCGGTAAATTTTTAAAACGTGTAAATGCGCCACAAAATAATAGGCTTGTTCAAGATGAGCAAGTTCTGCGCAGATTTGATCATCGGTGATCGGAGCGCAGTGCATTCCGGTTAGTTTTCTGTCCGACTTGGCGCAGACTTTCTCTGACGTCATGCCTACGTAGGCAAGGATAACCTCGGGAGATCAAGGCGGCCGTAGATTTTTTTTAATTAACAATTTAAACAAAGTACAATACAACCTCTCACAGAGAATATAAATCAACATTCAAAAAAGTATAAACAACAATTAAGGTACGAGGGGGGCTAGATAAACTTGACAGTATAACAAAATAGTGCAAAATTACAACTAGGGAGCACAGGCTAAAAGACACAGGAGGCATAAATCAAAACAGTAACAAACAGTGGCGGCTTGTCAATAGAGGGCGCTGGGGCGCCGCCCCACCTGTCTCACATGAAGAAGAAGAAGATAGGAATCACATAAAATAAT
>JAUMHL010000015.1:1620108-1651030 GCA_032362345.1 Sandelia bainsii
TCACAGGATGTGAGGATTTGCGACACACAGTACAAACGGGGGCTTGAATGCTGCAAGAAACGTTAGAAACTGTCCGAGTTCATAGCGACTTTCAGCCACGCCCCCTGCTGCGGCCGCCTGCTCTCGTCCCTTTTTCAGGCGCAGTTCATCTCAAACGAGCCTAATGTTTTGTGAAACGTGACGGTTTGAGGAAATTGCGCCTATATTACTCCTATATGTTATATTTAAACAATTATGAAAATGTGATCCATGTTTACCAGTTTCAGTACCTCTAACGGACCAGTATACTTAGTAAAATGGAGTTTTATCTTTGCCAAAGAGCGATTACAGCCAGAATCTTTTCCCTGGGACCAGGACTTTAATCGGAGTTTGGCAAGGAAAAACTCAGTATTACAAGTACTGGCTCCGGAAAGGTGTCTCAACTGGTAAAAGTCGAATACTTGCTACATGTTTTTTAAAAAAGTGAAAAATGTATAACCCATAAAAAGTAATTAAGTTAAATTGAGGTAGAAGAAACTCAATATTTCTGGTTATTCCGGTTATGTATAATAAAACATCGATATTTGACAGGCAAATGTGGCAAATAATGAGCGTCAGTATAACCTAAATGACATAAACCATCACAGCACAGTTGAGACGGAGGAGTCCTATATTGCATCATCATCTTATCATTAAGTGACAATTTCCTCAAATGCTCAAGTTTTACAAACATTTATTTATCTGTTGCTATGGGGAAACACGTTGCATCCATCTTTTGGTACTTTGAACCCGAAAAAAGCAGCTGTAGACGCAGACATATTGGGCGATGTATCTTTAACAGACTGTGCGCGCTCCCGTGGATGGCAGTCCGTTTCTGGCGGAGAGTCCATTTTTAGCACGACACCGGAGCAACTGTTGCCTTTAAGTGTTCCTACAAAACTCAGACTTTAGATACTCAAGTCAAATACATTCAAAACACAAACAAGTGACCCCACATTACAGCTGTCTCTATATTGCATAACAACTAGCAAAATCACAAATAAGTTACAAGAATACACAGTGGTAATAGAAACAGGAAGTATAATTCATACACTGTAGAAATACTCTATAACAAATGAAAGTCCTGCATTGAAAACTTCACTTAAGTAAAAGTACACAAAAGTATCAGAATAAAAATATACATGAAGGGCAAAAGCAAGTAGAGCCAATTTTCTTTTAAATTTTAGTATAGTACTAAAAATCCACTTAGTTTCTTTCCATCACTGCTGATGCTGACTTGTGTCAGAGATGCTCAATACAAAAATAAAGCCAAACCAGTGAAAAACTAGAGAAAAATAATAAGAAACACAATCAAATCACGGAACAAGCACGAAAAATCATAAATATGTTTATTTAGACTTAGCTATGAAAAAATGGAAAAAACATACAAAAGTAAAAGAATCAAAAACTCAACATGTGAACTGCAATCAAGAAAGTTCATTATACAAGATCCAAAATAATAAACAATGATTTTTTACATAAGTTGGACCAGAATTGGGGTCAGGAAAAAGAATAGCAAATTTTCCGACAGCACTAGAAGGCACCAGGACAGGCGCGCACCGCGTACCGCTCCGTGACCGTTGGAGCTGTCATTTCCAGGAGACCACGGATAGAGGGACACCGTGTATCTGGACCGCGTCTAGCGACAACCGTGCGGTTCGTTTCATCCGTTAACGTGTAACTGAAAACAGGTTCTTTTTGGGAGAGTAATACAACGCGCTGGGACGACTTGTTTTAGTTTAAAAGCGGTTCGGGCTTCACTTTTGACCAGCAACTGCCGTGATGCGCGGGCTAGCTAGCTAACGTTAGCCGGACAGCTAGCATCCAGGGAAGTAGCGGAGTCCGTGTAGCGTCTCTCTCCGCCGTGTGGAAGTCATAACCCGGGTAAACATGGAGAACAGTAACCGTTTAATGGAGCTGTTCCGCTATCTCCAAGACCCCCACCTTGTCTCCCGCTTTCAGAAAATGTGTGGGGTACGCGGGTCGTTTTCGAGAACCGTGTGCGGCAGCAAGGAAGCGGACCGGAAACAATCGCGCAACAACGGGGCTTGTCATCGTCACAAAGCCGGGGGAAATGAGAGTGAAAACCTGGCTGCCATCGGAGCCGGTGAGGGAGAGAAAGTCCAGGTGGCAGCAGTGGGGGCTAGGAAGAGGATTACTGAGGCCAACATGGTGAAAACCCATGGGGAGGAAAGTGAAGTTGCCCCCCAGAACGGGGCGGTGGTTTCCGCAGCTGACGCCGGGGGAGAGACGTTTGTCGCGGGGAGCAACGGTCGCAGGCTAGCCGGGTCTGCAGCTGCGGGCGTGGGCGGTTTCAGCGGGACCGCGTCGGACATTTCAGGGGCAACCGGGTCAGACGAGACGAAAACGGAGAAGAGCAGCGAAGTCCCGGGTTCCCCACAGAGCAGCACGTTGAAACCCCTCCGCAAAAACTCCCTAACGGGCGACGCCGGGCAGGAGTTTCTGATCGAGAACCGGTTCTTGTACTACCTCTTCACGTTCGGAACCGAGCTGGGCAACGAGTTCTTCTACATCACCTTCTTCCCCTCCGTCATATGGAACGTGGACGCCTTCGTGGGCAGGAGGCTGATCATGGTCTGGGTCTGGGTCATGTATCTGGGACAGTGCATGAAGGACGTGATCGGCTGGTCCCGGCCCGCTTCACCACCTGTGGTCAAGGTGGAGATGTTTTACAACTCTGAGTACAGCATGCCCTCCACGCACGCCATGTCGGGCACCGCCATCCCTTTCTCCCTGTTCTTCATGACCTACGGCCGGTGGGAGGTAACATACGCCCATCTTAATCTACACTCACCTGCCACTTTATTAGGTACACCTGTGCAATCTGATGCAACCAAACACTGCAGCTCTGCCGTGAATTCTACATTTACAGGGCTGTAACTGGCTGAAACTGGAGTCACACTGGGGTGCATTATATTAAGAGGTGTTGCTAATATTTTGCCACCCTTACTTATATCAATAACTGAAAACAACCAACTGCTACTGGTGGAAAGGAGAAGCTGCAGGAGCCACTTCCTCCCAACTCCCACGAACGAAACCGACAAAGTTCCTCTTTTGATGTTCCATAACATTTGCTTCTCATTTGCCTGTTCTCTTTATTCCATAAGTGGCAGTAACATGGATGTACAAGTGTAGTCCAGATGTGTTCCACATGTGCCTCATAAGTAAGGTTTCTGCAGGAATCTAGATTAAAAAGATTCATATCTACTTTGTAAAAAACATCAATATTCTTTTCAAAACCCAATGCTGCACTCCAGTGAAACTAAACATTTCAAAAGGGGAAAATATGTATTGTGAACCAATTTCACATTTGTGTTGGAAACTGCAAACAAATTTTCAAGCAAAAAGAGGAAACATATATAGAAATGCATAAAAATTAAGAGCTAATTTTTTTATTGATGTGTAAACATCACTTAAGTTGCAGCAGGTAAAGGTGAAGCTGATTTTAACCGCTTCCTGTACCGACACGTGACTAATGATAATACATCAATATATAATACACTAGCATGAGTTGATTACGAGCTGTCAGATAAATGTGGTGGACTGAAAATTACAATATTTCCTTGTGAACTGTAAAACCATCATAAAATATAAATATTCATGTAAAATATTTTGATTTACTTAAGTACAGTACAGTTGGCTAAATGTACTTAGTTACTTACAGTTTCACAACTGAGAATTAGATTATTAGGTACACTTTGTTCGTTGCTATAACTAATTGCAGTTTTAGTAATTCCTGTCTTTAAAAGAAATCCACACCGACCCGCTAATGAGAGACCCGACCCGATAGATGCACCGATCAGCCACAACATTTATACCCTCTGGTGGTTTTAACGTGGGCTTGTCTCACTCAAATGTGCAAAACCCCCGTGTTTCTCCAGTTGCTTATGATGCAAAGTGACGCAAAGAGAAATTATTTTACACCAATCATCTGTCAGCGTATCGAATCATAATTAAACATGCTAAAATTGAGCTTGTTAAAGAAAAACTGCACCTTTATTTTCACTTCTGTTTTCATCCTCCTCTTTCTTTTACCCGCTTCTCGCCTGTGCCCACATCCGCAATTTAATATGAATAATTTTTTTTACCTATTAAGAGTGTTTTGGGGGGTGAACTAATGGTTACTGGAGCCAGTGCAGGAAAAATTTAACAAAGATTATGTTCTAAATTTTAAGGTGCACTGATATTCTTAAAGGTGCAGAGCAGTGCGGTAAAATGTATATTTTTTATTTCCTTCCGGGTGTACCTCCATATCTCTTGTCATTCCCCTGAACCTGTTTTGTGTTTGTAATGTTGCTCCAGTTCTTGCTTTTCCAGTCGCAAGAAAATGCCTTTTGAAGCAGTGTCTGAAGCGACGTCTGTGGCTTCAGTTATCCAGTGTTAACACCGGCAGCAACAAGTGTGGCGCGACAAACTGTGCAGCGCACAGGTTCTTTCTTGGGCGCAGGTTCTTCTGGTGCATCTTTGCTCTCACTTTCTTCATCCTCCATCTCTGGAAGCAACACTTTCTTCAGCTTTCTGTCAGCTTCAGCGCTGGTGAGTCGTTCGGGGACAGTACGTACTGTCAATCACCCATATTGTGAGGAGTTCAGGGACAGTACATGGGACTATGACTGTGCAGCGGAGTTCACCCAGATGCAGACGGATGCATTTATTGGTTGAAAATTACTCGTCACTTTATTGTTGTTAAGGTGGGAAGATGTTTTTGTTTGTTTGTTTTCTTTGGTAATGATTATCGAGCTCGCCCAGCTCTACACTCGCGTACAGATCCTACGTAACACAGTGGAGAAGGAGAGCAGAGAAGCTGACTAAGGCTGTGTTACCTTCACCCACTTGGCTGCTGCTGCTTTGCTCATTGACAGTGTAATATTGGCTGATTCAGGGTCAAACCTATGATCCTGTCATTTACAGAGCAGATCCTGTGCCCGACAAACGCGTCAAGTGCCAACTCATGATACACGATCACTGAGCCTTTGCCCTGCGAAGTCAGTCTTCTGCAGCTCCATCATTAACAGCTAATGAGCAGTTTCACAGCTCTGTACTTTGCTGACATTTAGTGTTCAGCATGTCTAAAAATTCAGACTCTCTACACTGCTCCAGCTTTAGTCAGTGAAGTATCGCTTGATGGCGGCTCACCGTCCACCTTCTGTTAAAGTAGATAAAACTGATGGATGTGTCTCACATCGCTGGAATAACATTCATGCAGGAATTTTGTTTTAACAATCCGTTGTCTGTTGTTCTTTGCTTCATCTCCTCCTATTGACTCAGGAGGAACAACACTCCATTGTGGTCTGGTCTGTAAAAGCCAACAGAGAGTCTGTGTAGTCCAACGAAACCGCAGGAAAACAAACTGCAGGAAGTTCTGACAGAACTGAGATTCGAGGAAAACGTGACCAGTCTGTGTGCGCCTCTGTCAGTGGAGAAAAGTTATTGAAGCTTCTCACTTCCTATAAATATGCTTACATTTTGCTCAGTAATAGTTCAGTCTAGCATTTATGATGTAGGCCTCTATGATTGTAAATTAGTTAATTGATTAGCTGCAGTCATTTAGCCATTAATAAAACAGGAGTTCCACTTTGTGTGACTGAGCAGTGATGATTCTGCTTTCCAGAGTTTTCAGCTGAGTCTCACTATCTCCCATGGCCATGCAATGGGGTTGAAAGCTGTATAAGAACTAATAAGGTAGTTGTTTAATCAAATCTAAAGAATCAGTTAATGAACTAATCATTTCAGCTCTAATGCTCATTGAAGTCGTCGATGCTGCACTGGCGAAATGACTGTGACGATTGTAAGAGTGTACTTGAAATGTGGACAGTGGTTCAGCTGTGCATTGGAGTGTAGCAAGACTCTTTTGCAACCTTTATCTGCACTTGTAGGCAGATTTTGCTCAAGGACACAAGTCCTCCACTGATTACCGCTTCTTGTTACTGTCGATGTTATCGTCTGTCATATTCTGCACAGTGCTGTTTGGTACGGGTGAGGAAAAAGAAGCAGAGTTTTGAAATGCGAACCTCTGGAGGAATCCTTTGTGTTGTGTTGTTTGAATCGCAGCAGGCGAGAGCAGACGTTGGAGGGATTTACGCTGCTTTACCTCCCTGTGTGTTTGCCAGAGCAGGAGATAAGAGAGCCAACCTCTGCCTTTCGAGTGAAGGACTCTGAGATAAGACAGATTTAGTGTCTTTATCTCTCCTTTCTTCTTACTGTCATAACAAGTCTCTTTCTATTTTAATAAAACCATTAAGTGCAACACTTCCCAAACCATCTCTCTACACACGGTTTGTTAAACAGTCGCTCAGCTGCTGACCTGCTCCTTATTGCCAGATACAACATTGACCTTTGTCTCACTTTCTTTGTATCTGATGCTCACATTTATTTTTGGTCTTCTTAAAAGTTTAATTTTAAGAAGTGCTGACGCCTGCTGTTCCATTAAAGCTTTTATTCATATTTCACTATGCTTCCACTTCACTTTGTAGCCAAACGGTAAGTTAATAACGTAGCTTCCAGCTTGAAGGCATTATTATCCTTCTGCTGAAAGCACGTGAAGGCACCAGTACGGTTTATAGATTAAATACATTTTGGTTTGTAGTCCAGCCCACATGGTCTTGGACAACACGTGCACACATCAGGTCACAGTTTTATTACTAATTAGACTCTAGCTGTACACCACAGGATTGTCTATGTCAGTTCAACCAAACGGAGTGCACAAATTATTTTAGCTGTAAAACCACTCACAAAAAGGACAGTTGTTGTATTTTCTTTTCAGTTTCCTCTAAATCTCACAGCAGACACATTCACCCACATTTAGACAATTTCCCTTTTTTCCCACCCAACTTTGGCCTTTGTGTTATTGCAGTGCTGTGGATGGATCTGACTCACTGTTGTCATTGGTTTCTCGAAGTCTCCAAGTCTGCTTTGTGATTCAGTAACGCTTGAAGTTTATCTCTGACTTGTTCTGGTGTCATCACTTTGGTGGAAAGTCTGCAGAAACGCTGAGATGACGAGCAGTTCAGAAGTTAAAATACTGTAACTCTCCATATCAGCAGGTGGTGGTTTGGTATGTGTATGACAGTCACAGAGGGAAAGTGGTGGTGCAGGTGGTGGTATGGTTTGGTATGTGTATGACAGTCACAGAGGGAAAGTGGTCTCTCGCACCAGGCTGTTGCACTGATTTGCTAAGTTGAAACCGCTTTGCCTGTGGAGTTGACTGCAGTTGCATGACTACGACTCGAATCACAGATCTCATGACTTCAGACACGATTTGATTACAAAATAATTTGCAAATCAGCTGTGACCTTCTGCAACAACCTTGATGCTCCCCAGGTCCAAATATTAAAGATTATAGTATGAAATCTGTAGAATTTCTGCAACACTTAATTTGATTAATTACTCTTTATTATGTCTCTTACCTTGTTTGCGTCCAAGATGACAGTTTACTCTCATCAAAGTTTAGGAAACTCTTCAAATATTCACATTTGAGCAGCTAAAATTGAGGAATTGTGTAAATTTTTGCTAAAAAGTTGCTTAAACAATTATCAAAACAGTAACTCACTGATTATTCATCTATCCACAAAATAGTTAACTCATTGTTATGTGAGACTTAAAGAGTGACTTAAGCATCTAAGACTGAAGACTTACTAATGACTGATAGATCTTTAATTAAGTAATGGATTAGAAAACTGTATTTGTTTGACACAGTACATGTAGATGCTACAAACTTCTTAAAAAGCAAACAAGACACTAATGTGAGACTTTGTAGAGACTTTTAATGCAGGGAAGAATGAGTCTCTCTGAGGTTTCCTTCTGACTCGCTGCATCGACCGACTTGTCTGAGCAAAGCAGGAATGTTTGGATTTGGATGGGTCGCAGTCAGACGGACCTCCTCCCATCCCACCGCCCTCCTCCAGCTCAGACTGGAGCCAGATGTCTCTGTGGAAGATGGTCGTAAGAGGGAAAATAAGGCCAGAGGACGGGCAACAGAAAAGAGCAGTTCAAGAAAAGGCGAGGAGGAAAGATGAGACTGGAGGAGATGGAGAAAGCACAGAGGGGAGAAGTAGTTGGAGGTGAGGAGAGGAAATTAATACAAAAAAGTGAAGAACAGAGAACTGCAGAGGGTGACAAAAGGAGAGGATGAGAGTTGGGAAATGGAAAGAGAGAGTGAGAGCAGGTTACACCCTCAGAGAGAAAAGACAGATTCAATTGTCAATTCAATTCAATTCAACCTTATTTATATAGCGCCAAATCACAACATAAGTCATCTCAAGGCACTTTACAGTGTAAGGTTTAAGACCTTACACATTATATAAATATATACCGAATATTGTAGAAAACCCAACAATCCCACTTGAGCAGCACTAGGCAACGGTGGAGATCAAAACAACAACAACAAGGAGAAGCAGCCGAGGCACTGGGCAGGTTGGTAGGACCAGCAACCACAGCTCCAAGGCCGAGGATACCTGCAGAGAGATACAGAGAGAGAGAGGACGAAGCACAACTAGGGGAGAGAGAAGAAACAAAGTTAATAACATGCAATGATGGTATAAGAGTAGACAGAGAGAGAAAAGGAGGAGAGGAGCTCGGTGTAATGTGGGAGATCCCCCAGCAGACTAATACTAATACTATAGCAGCATAACTAAGAGATGGTTCAGAAAAGACTAGAAAAACTACACCAGCAAAATCAGGTATTTTTTTGCATGGACTTTCACACGCAGTGTGACATAAATTCTCATTACGTCTTCCAGTTGGTCCAGAACAGAAAACATCACAGTAAACAGGCTTTGTGTTTAACTTCCTCCCTCAAGCAGGAACATTATGTGGAAACACCAAGAGCTTTTCCTGAAAACATGAATGATTTTAACAGTGTAGAGTTTCCCTTCAACCCAGAGTTTTGCATTATGTTCTCATTCAAATTCTCCATGAATATCAACCTAAAATCTCTTCCCGTTGAATTCAAAACAAGGAAAGGAGGCTGCAGAAAGAGATGAGTGGGCCTCTTTCCATTCAGAACCTGCACGCAAGTTTACAATTATGTGCGCAAATAAAATTCTAGTGACTGCAGTTTGTTACAGCTGCAAAGTATGTGTTCAAAATAACTTAGTTTGAACTTAGCTCAGAGGTTACACTGCAACTTTTCAACAGTGGGTTACAAAGTTAAGCAGTAAATCTGTGAGAGAAGTTAAAATTTGCCAGTACTCCTTGCACAGGTGTCCTCCCTCGTTAGTCGTCTTCTTGCGCAGTCACTCAGTTTTTGAAGACAGCCTGTTGTAGGGTGATTTATGTGTCACATTGCTTCTGTGAGTATGTGAGGGAGCACATAGCTCCTGAAACAGTCAATAATCAGCATGCAGAGACCCACAAGCCACAGAACACCATGTTCACAAAACTCTGCCTGAGGCGGCTGCTGCAGCACCACCGAGATCACAGACCTGAGGTCAGTGCGAGCACGCAAACGCAGCTTTGTCGGTTCCACGATACACGCTTTGTGTGGACATGGATGGACAGAGGACGCTGTTAGGAACCTTTATGTCGTTCTGCCTCTAACGCTCAGCTAGTTTCTCCCTGACCACAGCTGGTCCCAGCGTGTTGGGCGGCTGCGTCTGAGCCGGTCTCAGCTGATCTACACACATAAAGATGCCTGTTATCAACCAAAATCTCCGTCTGCGCTGAAGGAGGTCTGAGAGTTTATAATTAACACTTTATGGTGAAGCCCAGTTAAAACAACCTTTAAATTGAATCAGTGTGATTAAAACGCTTCTACCTGCTGTTTAAATCTTTAAATCCATAATTATTGTAGGAGCATGACAAATAAAAGCAGTCTTGCATACTAACCACTGCTTGAAATTAGCTTTTAATTAGTTTGGAGCTGTTGGAACAGTGACTGATTGGCTTTAGAAATGACTAAATTGATCATGCAGTTATCAGAAGCATTGCAGATTATTTTTACTGTGCTTTCTATTGTCAACTCTTCGTTACAGCTCTGGGAAGTTTTCACCTGATGGTTGTGCTAAATAAAATGTTACAGCAATATGAACGTCTGTACAAAATTTCATGGCTGCACTGATTTCTGATTTCACTTTACCTGGACTTTAAACCCAGAACACGTCATTTGAGAACGGTCCTAAAAATGAAACACCAAACAACAACATGACTTTAAATACTTTCTGAGAATGAAGCGATTTTGTTTACTTGTTACGCACCTCTGGATTAGAGTTGGTGCATTTTAGCTGTGGCTACTTTTTTAACAGAGCCAACAAATGCTTTAGCAGATAAGCAGCGATTATGTGAAACAAAGGTTATCTCTGTCACAGAAGTTCATTAGTCCTGTAAAGGCAGGGTGCACACTTCAGCTTAATACAGCTTCTAAAATGGTCCTCATGTGTTTCTGTCTGCTGAAGGAGTTAATCTAACATTGCTTCAGCAGCTTACACACCATGCTGCACTGCAAGGACACCAGGGTTGATAAAATGCAAACGGAGAGATTTAAATTTTATCTTTATTGTGGTGCCTGCAGTGTAGCTGAGACATGTGTTTCTTTGTCCTTCACTTTCTTGCGCACTTTGACCGTGGAAACCTCAGCAGTTCGATTTGTAAGGTCTTTGGAAACTAACACACAGTTAGAAGCTCATGTTGGTGCCTTTAGAAATCCAGACGGAATATAACAATGATGCCACAAGTGGTGCACTCAAGGCTGGATAATAATGCTTCTACACGTGTAGTAAGGTCTTAAATATTAACTGGTAACAGCTAGAAGTTAGAACTGGTGTTTGAGCGTCGTTCCCTGGAAATCACTGAAGAGAAGCTACATCTTAAAACAACATCTTATCTCTGTTGAATTAGCCTTGACCCAGTACCAAGGAAGGAGCTTTCTGAAGGCTGGATTTATGGGAGTCACAGTGATGGTGGTGTGGGATCTGTACTTTAACTGTGGTGTGTGTGTGTGAGGAAATCTGAGCTGTCTCAACACACAGGAGGCATAATGAGGAGAACAAAAGGCTTTACACAAGCGTGCAAACGTCAGCAGCTCAGCCTTTCTTCGCCTTTTTCTTCATCTTTCTGGTAGCTGCAGTGTTTTTGTGTTTTTTTTAGAGCTGATTAAGCAATAAAAAACTTTTCTTGTTTGTGTTTTCTTCATTTGTTGCACTTGTGTTTATCATACAACAAGCTGCTTTTATTTACTTGTTCCTTCCACATCCTACATCATCTTGTCCCGGCTGCACAGTCCAAGTCGAACGTTGAGTTACACGTCACATGTAGGTCTCGTGGATCCGATTTTGAAGCTCATGTGACTTTTCTGCAGTTTGATTAGAAAACAAATAATCTCTCTCTTGGACAGATTAAGTTGTGCAAACCCAGCCGCTTTCTCTTTGCCACAGGCTGCACAAGCACATCTGATAAGGAAAAGGCGTAATTGCCGAGTCCAGTCCACACATTAGCAGATAATCATATCCACTACATCATCATTTTATCGCAGCTTGTTACTGGCTGCGCATTAAACAGAGTGTAGCTGAATGTCAATTTTATTATTCATTTTAATATTCTTAAATAGTTTTGCTCTGTGTGTTTAAAGGTGCTCTGGAGATTTATTGTACAAACAACTTTACTTACATTCAGTATTAACTATGAATTCTCCTCGAAAGAAAACCATAGTATAGTAAAATAGTGATCAGTACTATTGTACACCAGTTGTCTTGAGACAGAAGTGAAATTCAGCATGTGAAACACAACTTAAACTAAAATGCCATAGAAACTTTCAAGAGTTGTTTCTGATAATGTAGTTAACGGAAATGTGAAAGTGCTACTGTGAGCAATGGCAAAAGCAGGCTTCTTTAAAGAGTGAAACACAAAAGAGAAGAGACTATAGAACATGATGGAAGTGTGTTTGATCCACAGCACGATTTAATTAGTCTTATTGTAATACAGATCTGTCTTCTGGAACAGCAATACGAGAAAGTGGACGTTTGTGGTTTTGGTTCCCTATCGAGCATCAGTGTATTTACCATAATAAAGTAACTAACATTTTATGAAGCTACTAGTTATTGACACTCATATTAAAAGTTAGTGTTATTTTGTTCTAGTTTTTACTACCTCTTCTACGGTTAAAATACTCATCACTCAGTCAGAGCTTCATCATGTTTGCTATAGTGCCGCTAACTATAAACCTGACCGACCGTGTGTCTTCCTTCTCCACAGTACCCGTTCACACTGGGCTTCAGCCTGGCTCTGGGTTGGTGTCTGCTGGTCTGTGTGAGCAGAATCTACATGGGAATGCACTCAGTCCTGGTGAGTCTCATCTCTCTCACACACACACACACACACACACACACATAAACACACACAGACAAAAGTGGTGCCGATGTTGCCTGCAGCACCAGTGCAGCATCATCCTGTCCTTTTGTGATACACAATAGCTAAACTGTGGGAAACAGTATCTCACCAGCTGCCCCTTCAGCTCCAGAGCTGGACCAGCATCAGGTTTTGGCATCAGCGTCACACTCACCTGTGTAACTGTAGACTTACAACACACAGAATAATGACGCATCTTTATAACACAAGTCGCTGCCTGAAAAGACTAGGAGCTGGAAGAAAAAGCTGTTGGTAAATTTATACTGTAGTAATGGACGCATAACACTGGATTTTCCATGACCTCAGACTCTGAGCATTGAAGTTAACGTTTAACTGTGGGACACGTGACACAATGGAACTGACACAAGACCCACGTCCAGCAGTCTTCATCAGTGAGAACTACAGGGAGATGTCGTTCCAATACTTTCCGTTAAAGGACAGACTCAAGAATGAAATGACAATGTGAAAAACAGTGTCACATTGTTAAAGGTGATGATGAGGCTACAGAGAATTGACAACTGAAACTGCAGCTCCCTTCAATTATACTGAGCTTTCTAGCAAGTTTGAGTTTATCCAGACAACAACTTGACTGTTTTGCTTCTCTGTCAGAGCTCTAATGTCGTTTACGCCTGCAGCAGGCAGCTGCACGCAGACAGACACACTAGAGTCTAGCTGGTGAACATATGGTGGAGCATTCAGCGGCTAAAGAGCCAGAGATTTCCCTCAAGAGGTGTTAGAGACCAAAGACTAAAGCTAGAGCTAGGGCAAAAAGAAAGTGAATACTGGACTTACATTTATCAGGTGGACACAAACAGCACAACAAGTGAATTGTGATGTTTCACTGTAATGGCAGGATGTGTTAAAAGAAAAAAACAGTAAAAACGTGAAAGGTTATTACTGCACTGCCTTCAAGTGGCCCAAAAAATCTGTTATTTCAGGTTGAAAGATTTCACTCAAACACATTTTATGACTTACTGAGAGGTTGTGTATGAGCGTATGCAAGATGAAGACAGTGTCAGTCCTTGTGGTGTTAATTGTGCAGTACGATTAGTAGACGGGGTGTTAAACAGTAAACATTTATTTTAACCCGGAGCTGTGATCTAATCTTCAGCTTCCAAACGAGGGCTCACCTGCATTAGAAATGTGGAAAAAAACAACTCAGATGTACTCGCATCTTTCTCGTGTCAGCAGGAGTTGTTGCTGTTGTTGGAAGGATTTGATGAAACACGGTGTTTCTGTTCACTGTGTTAGATGCTTCCTGAAGTCACTCTACTTTAGGTCAGTTTTGTTGACTGGGTGCCTTTTCATTTTGGAGGATTTTGATCTGTGCACAGAACAGAATTCATGCTGTAGTGTCCCCAGTATCTTGCTAAATGTACAAAAACAATAAAGGTAGTTTCTGTTTTAATTTAAATAAAAACAGCTGGTTTTCCAGGATGTTGTTCTGTTTTGCAGAGGTCACAATGTCCTAGCAGTCCAGCTCTTTGCTTTTGACAGCATGCTGGATTTTTATTTTCTCCTTATTGTGTGTTTTGAGAAAACCCTTGCCTGCTTCTCCCTGTTCTACACACCTAATTTGAAGCATGCTTTCAACATGCTCAAGCCTGCATCCGTCTATACTTGGTGTAGATGAAGGTTTTAACCATAAATGGCAGCATCACAATTCATACTGAAAAGCTGTTGAGGAGTATTCATGCCTGCAAAAACTTGCCCTTTTATCTTTTATTTGCTGCTCTCACGTTACCAGATTATTTTGCAATCAGTAGGGCTTTGGCAAGATGAGGGGTACAGGTATAGTCATGAAAAATATAATGACACCACTGGGTGGGTGTGTTTACTAATGCCCCACAAACTCTGAGTCCTTCTTAAAGTCTGGGTTGTAATACACAAGTCATCAATAAGAGAAAGCACCTTCTGTAACCTGTAAGTCATGAGCCAACTCACAATGTGTCATGAGTTAAACAGCCTCTCTGCAAATCTCTCACAGCCTTCAAATTAAAGTTAATACCCATAAATGCTCAGTCTGTGATACCAAGTTTGTTTGTTTAATTTCAATGTGCACAATATCTGTGAAGATTCATCCAGGTGAGGTTATCTGGAAGCTGATTCATGATGACTGGAGTTCTTTCTTGTTAGATTAAACTATTTCATTACTCACACAAGTAGCTTCTTCAGGCTGAGGAACATTGGATAGAGATCCACTTATCGTCTGAAGGACACTCGTTTGTGCCTTTCGGACAGAGAAGATAGAAGCTTCGAGAGGGGTATGAGTTCCTAACGCAACAGCCTCCGTGGTCGTAGCTGTGTCAGAGTGACTGACGGATGGCGTGGTGTTGTGGTGTGGGAACAGCAGACATTGCAGCATGCTGGCTGTCCTCCCAGATAAACGTAGACTGTCTACATCAGAAACGTTCTTTAAGAGCTTTTTATGGTCTGCAGGTGGTGTCACGGTTAGGACCTCCACCTAAGGAACCACATGCACATTTGCCTTCTCATATTTCTCACCAGCACGCTCTGTGCAGTCTGTGACCATCTCAGCATGATTCTTTCCTCAGGCAGATAGGGTGTAGAGTAGGAAAATGTATTTAAAAAAGATTAATTCAGCAGTTAATTCGATTCACAACTCAGGGAGTAAATTACAGGATACAGGTCTGAGTTGTCCCGGTCTGAGCAACTCGAGACATGCCCAATATGTCCTGGCATCTAAACGGCTTCAAGTGCATCTCCAGAACTAACCGTACCACAACTGTCTGCAGAGATCAGATATTTTAAATCCCCTGGTCCTTTAATGAGAGTTGCCTAAGAGGTCATTAGTCTGATTGTGGTTTTGACAGTGAGGCAGTGCTGAAGACCTCATAATCTTAACAAATAGCCCAGAAGTATTGTTATTTTTACATAACAGGAGGTCTTCAAAGTTTTAATTTATGAGGACCTCCAGTGTTCCTGAAGGATAAAATGAGACCCAAAAACAGGCCCTGGGACCATCCTAAGCAGTGCAGGATGGGCTCATATAAAACCTTTTGATATACTTGTTGTAGACCAAGTTCCAGTTTACTTTTTTAAAGCTTTTAAATATATAAACACATACTGGGTTGTTGCTAGGCGCTGGTTCAGAGTCTGTTCAAAGTGAAACCTTAAGTTCTGTAAATAGACACTGACATTACATTGACATTGACATTGTTTATGTTTTGTAACACTGCGTTAAAGTGGGTCAGTCTGTAAACACATTTCTTTCTTCACTTGTCTTTGTCAGTGGACGAATAAGTTTGATTTGCTTGTTCTCTCCAAAATTGTTGTCGTCTGCTTGCTATAAACAACGCTTAGAGTGGAACCAGAAATACCACATGTTTCTTCTTCTCTTTTTTTTCTCACTTACAGCAGAAAAAACTTGAAACATCTGGTTGTTTTCACATGTTGCTGAAAACAGCATTTTAGAACTTACTGTAGCCTGATTCGTGGCTCCAGGTAGGAGTGTGACCTGCACCTCCACAGGCTGTAGCTTCTTGTTTACTGTAACCAGCACATGAAGTCGACTGTGTTTTATAAGAAACACAACATTGGAGACCTCAGAACTGGGTTTACAAGAGACTGTCTGTCTGTGGTTCGACATGAACACAGCTCATTTCCAACTGATAACGCAGTCTGGTGTCTGCTCTGAGGGCCGACGGCTCTGCAGTCAGGCCATATGGGGACTGTTTCAGTGAGTGGAGCTTGAGCACATGGTGAGCCATTAGCGTTCTGCTCTGCCAGGCCTCCAGGGCACTTAATGTGTTCTGGAAATCATCACGCCCAATGAAACTACTTCCTCCTCCTGGGTTCTGCAGGAAGAGCTCAGAGACAAAAAGCTTTTCTGCTGCTGGTGATGTTGACATCTGCAGATCTTGTACCAGGCTGCTACAGAAGCACTTTCACTTGGTGTTTTTGTTTAACTCAAAGGCTTCTATTTAAAAATGGTAAATTCACATGAGATGTGAACTGAAGTGACAGTTTATAAGATAAACCCTACTGTGCTGCTGTGGAGCTTAAAAAAAAGTGGATTTATTCATATTCAACGTGAATACTGAAGTTTTCCTTTGCCTTTTCCTGTGTGGATATAAAATGTGTCTTAAATTGAATTCACTGTAGCCTAGAGAAAGGTCTCAAAAAGTCTTAAATTTGACTTGTTGGAACCGAAATGTGGTCCTGGGCATCGAGCAGAATTTGAAGGTGTAGTTACTCCTCAAAGGGTGGAGTTTTGCTTCATCCAAATACAAAGTCAAACCTTACAACATTTCAAATCTTTACTGTATCCTAATAACATTAAATAATTGTGACTAAATAAGAAACAAAAAATACAGTTTAGGTAGAAAAAAGTCTGTTTCAAATTATGTTTAGTTGCAGCTTTAATAAATAAAATTGGCTTGACTTTACTTCATATTTATTTCTTTAGAAGAACAGACTGTTTTCATTCAGATGCTTGTTCCACAACTGAGGCCCAAATTGAACTTGTACAATCACTTAATGCAATAAGCAGGAGCCATTAAGTCATTAAGGATCCAGATGAATAGGCAGGAGTCGTATTGGGTCAGGCTTTGTGTACTTGGCTATTAGTGGTTCTGTTTCCACTGAACCCACCCATACTGACCGTACACGCACTCATTTATTTACACTGAAAGGCTCTCAGCATAAAAGCATCCACCAAATGACACTGTTGTTCCTCCAGGGCGCTGCGCCGCTGCCTCGTCCTCTTTCTGGATGTTTTTAGATCAGTGGGCTCACACTGCCTCTTCTAGCAGAATATTACAGACAGCTGAAAGTGTTCACTCGCTGTGCGCGTGTCTTTGTGACAGAAATGGGGCCGATAAAAAGTTTGCAGTGGCAGCAGTAAAGTGATAAAGAACAGCATCCTTCTGAGAGGTTTCCTGTCTGTTATCTCGCTGCTGAGTCACCTTTAAGTGGTTGGACAATAAAATATGTCCTTGCACTGAGATTAATGGGACACAGGTTCCTGCTGAGCAGTGTGACGCCACCTCTGCTGACTGTGACATCAAGGCCCACATGTGTGGTACCACAACTTGTATTTTAGCAGTAACATAGATATGTAAACAGTAACAGCTTGGTTTCCCTCCTGCGTGGCCCTAGTAGACTAACCTGCCAAGCACAGCTGGATAGAAACTCCATTTACACTAATTATCATCAACTTTGTCAAATTTAAAACATTATGAAGACAAACCTTTATCTTTAGCTGTTAATGTTCAAGGGAAAGGGGATCATGTCTGTTTGAAAGGTTGAGTTTGGATATTTCAGATTAATGCAGGGGTTTAGACATAATCAGATCACTTAAGGGCATGTTACTGCAAAAACAGACATATGACCCACAAATCCACAATTTCACCCTGAGTAACGTGATGTTATTAATATTATTATTATTATTATCATTATTAGTGTCTAGTCACTCCTTAAACACACGATGAACAACTGACGTCACAGTTTCCATCAGTCATAACATCTATAAAATGTTAATTAATAATTAAAAATGTCTCATAGTCCAACATGAAGTCCAAAACCAAACAGACAATTAAATAAAATGGAGAAAAATTAGAAAAATGGAAGCTCCGAGTGGATTGTTTTCAGTATAGATGAAAAGAAAAAGATGCTACAAGGAAAATTCTTTACTGAGGTTTCTCTAAAATTTTACCTTATATATTATTCTTATTGGTGCATTAATGGACACGTTATATAGTGACAGCTGGTTAATCCATAACATTACATCCTTCATTTTGTATTAAACAGTAAATAAAGCTGTCAGATAGATATAGGGGAGTAAAAGTGACATAAAATGGAAATAAAATTAAGTACAGGTATCTATAAAATTGTACATAAAGGGTGATGTCCCCACTTTTCAGCTTTTTTCCTCTGGTTTTAGTTTGGGGAGTCTAAGTATATGAGTGGTATTAAATTTCCCCCTGCCTTCCCTTCCTTTGTGGTTTATTCACAGTCTGGTTTTTGGGTTTAACTGACTCGATCCCGGGGCAGGAAGCCAACTGTCAGTTTGCTGCTCGAGTAGATAAATAAACCGCTGCGCTGACCTTTGTGTTTGAGTCCAGAGTTCAGTGACGCATTGAGCTGGCTGATTTCCTGCTTCCTGTCAACACTCTTCAGCTTCCTTCATCCACCAGGAGGAAATGCACCAACAAATATTTATCTAGAAAGGTTATCAATTCAAATGATCCGTTTGATTTTGAACTTGACTGAATAAAATGAAACTACAGTTTAAATTTCTAATTTCAGATTTGTTGTTCTTTATGTGTTGTTTGTTGTTTATGCAGGATATCATTCAGTCAGCGTTTCCTTATTTTCCCCATGAGGTAAATCTGGTTTACAGCCAGGTGACATCAGTTACTTACACAGCACAGACAGACAACATAACAGCAGGAGAAACAAAATCAGTTTACCACCTGAGAATAACATAACAATCAGTAAAAACATTTTTAAATATGAAATGAAGACAGCGATATGATCAGACGGAGCACGGTGACGGAGTCTGTGGTTCAGTCTGGATTAAAGTTTAAACCTGCTGCATTAGTGTGTGATTGACAAGTGTTTAGGATTAAAAGATAAAAACACTTTATGATCATTTCTCTCTCTGTCCTACAGGACGTCATCGCCGGCGTTCTGTTCAGCAGCCTCATTCTTCTCTTCTTCCTGCCCGCGTTGGACCTGATCGACGGCTTCAACCTGACCTGCCGCTACGCCCCGATCCTCATCATCTGCCTCCACCTGGGCCTAGGTCTCTTCTCCTTCACCCTGGACACCTGGAGCACTTCACGGGGCGACACCGCTCAGATCCTGGGGACCGGCGCCGGTGTGGCTCTGGCCTCCCACGTCAACCACCTCCTGCGCGCGATGCCCGACCCGACGCCAGACCAGCTCCCGTTCATCATGCCCCCGCTCAGCTTGGGTCTGGTGGGCACGGCCCTGCTGCGGGTCGTCTTGGGCGTCCTGGTGCTGGTGGCCACGCGGGCGGTGATGAAGGCAGTCACCATCCCGCTGGTGTGCCGGGTGTCCGGCGTGCCCAGCGGGGACGTGAGGAAGGCCAGGCAGCACATGGAGGTGGAGCTGCCCTACCGCTACATCGTGTACGGGGCGGTGGGCTTCAACGTGCTCTTCCTCGTCCCGCTGCTCTTCCGCCACACGCAGCTCTCCTGAAATCTGGTTTTGGACTGAAGGTGAATTAAAGCCTGAACACTTATCAAGATACTAACTTATGAGTTTGTTCTTTACTCTTGTTGGCTCAGAGGCAGTGTTCAAGATTAATGAACCAGGAGCAGCTCAAAGCTCCTCTGAAGGCTGGGAAACCTGGTCACTTTGGCCTCGACTGTTTTCAGTCCTGCCGGTGGCGAGTGACGTCACGTGGAGACACATCCACTCCTCCACAACCAGCTCAGTTCATTCTAAAAGCAAAAAACTTTTAAACTTGGTCTTCTGAAAGGCTAAAAAAGCCACTGACTGCTACTGAGAGGTGACCTGTGTCTTATTTACATATTTACATTTTATTCATGTCTTTATTATTATTAAGGGTTCAGACAAAGAACTGTACAGGTAAGAAGACTGAGGGCAAAGTGTAACAACAACCCCAAAAGCTCCAGTTTGCTTTTCAAATGTTTGTGGTTCTTTGTCTGAAAGCTTCTTAATCTTAATGTTTGATCTCTCTTATCAACTCTGCAAAGCAATAAGATCCTGTGATTTTATGATTCTTTATTCCTGTGTGGAGTTTCTTCTAGTGCAGGATGGTTTCTTTGACCTGTGGAGTGGACATCCCTGTGTTTAAAGTTAAGTGTCTAACTGAAATCTGTTTGATCATACGTGTACAGTATTTTTCCTAAAGGGCTCTTCCCACTCTTTATTTCTGTTTTTATTCAGGCAAATTGACGTCTGTTCTCTGCTATGAGATGTTTTTGCTTTTCCAGTGAACCGATGGAAGAAAAACAGTGACGGGGCACATACTGCACGATCCACAAGGAAGGAAGTTCAGAAGTTTTTAATAGTTTATGTTTTTCTGTCCTCTCGGCTCAGTTTTTTCTAAAACACTGTAAAGTTTGACTTCCGGTTTGATAACAGGGAGATGCTCATGCACTTCCTGCACAGAGGTGAGACTCATCTCCTCGGGTCAGCAGGGAGGAAAGACGCGTGGGTCGCTGACAGTCTAGAGACAGAGGGAGGTCGGGGTGATGACAGGAGGAAGATAAAGCAGCTCAGGCAAAAACTTATTATTCAAAGTCCAGTTTTGTGTCACGTAAGAGTATTAGGGCCAGAATTGGGAATAGTTTGTGTCATAATTTCAGGAATAAAGTTATATTATTTCAATGATAAAATTAATTAATATTACTAAATGTTAAACATCCATCTGTTCTCTCCTCAATTCTGAATTCATCCAGGAAATGTTGACTTTTTGAGTCATTTTCTAAAGGTCATATTGCTTTTTGCTTTTTCCACCCAACAGCAGCCCTAATACTCAGAAACTGTGTTTGTTAAGATAGAACAAAAAATATAAATGTCAAATATTGTAGCTCACCCACTTCAGTCCATCTTCTCAAATCAGCTTTTCATAGCCTGTGCTCATTCTTATTATTCTTGTGACTTAGCCTTAACCTCAACAAACCTGCAGGTTTTCCTCCAAAAATCAAAGCAGACATTTGTCTAATGAAGCTGTTGGAAAGAAAAACTTTGAAACCATCTTTCTCTCCTCTGTCGTCCTCCACACGGAGTCAAGAATAAACCCTCTCCAGACCACTAATGGCCCACTTTAAACTTCTGAGTAGATTTACTGTTTGATGTGTGTAAGACTGGACCAATCTGAAGCTTTTTCCTGTGCCTTTACATTTTTCCATCAGTGGTGACCGAGGACTTTTCAGTGTTTTGGGAGAAAACACAGCGAAAAGAAATAAAATAATTCTCCAAATTTGAGGCTTTTCTGAATTGAAAACATGTTCTGTGTGTGAAAACCTGTGAATTTGTGGAGTTTGGGTGTGTCACTGAAATCCAGAATGAAAAGTTTTAACATATTCTGCAGGAACAAGTCTGAAAAGACAAATCCACACAAACTCTTTTCTGTCAGAGCCATCAGTTAGAAATTTTTTTTTAATTACAATCAAGTAATTTGTCTGTTTCATGTTAAACTTCAACCACAGTGTTTTTCACCTGCTCTCTCTGCACAAAACATCTCACTCAGATTTTGCAAAACGACGTATTTTGCCGCCAGAAGCAGGAAGTAAACACAGAAAGTAGCTTTGTAGATTAACTACTGACTCAGGTTGAAAACTACCAGATGTACTTTTAAAGAGAAATCAATCTTTGAAATACAAATGTTCAAAAATTCAGTCTTGACTTTGTGAAATTTGTTCAAAAAACTTTGCACAAGGTCGAACAAACTGTATTTTTCCTGAGCTTTTTTTTTTTTGCTGTATGTCCGAATGTTGTGCACTGATGTACGTTTGAAGTAGAGCCTAAAAGTAAGCAAAGTAATGAATTTGAGACACAAAAGAATCCTTAAAACAAAACTTCTAAAATATGTAATTTAGTTTATTTGCTACCTTTAAACGTTTCTCAAACATTTCACTGTCCAGCTGCACCGAGAGTGTCGGAGACCACAAAGATGGTGTGTGACCCCGCTTTCATCCGCTGCAGTACATGTAGCTGAAGTGCCTTGCTCGAGTGCACTTTGAGGACAGTTTGCTGGTGCAGCGTTCAGGCACTGCTGCCCCCTGCTGGTGATACGTCATCTCTGAAATGAGGAACAGCAGAGAAAAACAGATTTGTAATGAGAGTTAGTTTCTGTAATTTGGCACGTTATGAGCTCATTTGTACGTTGATTTTTATGGTACTGTCATAATATTGAATACACTGTTCCCAGAATGCACTGCTCTCTGCAGTCGAGCAGAAAAGTTGGGGTTAGTCAGATTCAGGCTGCGTTCACACAAGGTTTCTGATGTGACCGCTCTGAAACTGAACCAGATCTTATGTGAAAATGTCTGATTTGATTTGTTCAACTTCAGTAAGAACAGTCTGTGACTTGGAAGCAAATCGGATACAGATACGGACGACTTCAGCGAGCGATGTGAACCGAGCCGGAGTCTGCTCAGGAGAAACTGAACTCAAACTGAATCAGCGTTTAGAGAAAATTGTTTTATCATAATTTTAACAATTTCTCTGTCGTCTGATGAATATCTGCGTTTAAACTTGGTTTGTGCTGTTTTTTCTTCAGTAAATTAACTTCCATCATTTAAAAGTGGATTCTGGTGGTAAAATGCTAAAAGTAGCTAAAGTATGAGAAATATTCCAACTTCTGCGGGAGGAGTAAAAGAGTTTATGGCACATATTTTGTTTTCCATATTTAAATTAAGGAGAGACACATTTCCACAACAAGGCAACACGAAGGGTTTGTTTTAGGACTTAAACACTGTTGAGACAGGATATAAAAGAAACGGTAATCAAGTATCCATTAGAGTTTAATGATTGTTTTTATTACCTATTATCTGTTGATTGATTTCTTAATTAATGGATTAGTTTATTTTATAAAATCTCAAAAAATAGCAAAAGTAGAGGCACATCACAGTTTTCTGAAGCTGACACTTGTAATTCAGAACCAGACAATATTGAAATTTAATAATATAAAAAGAGACACAGCAAGTGTTCCGTACTTTTCCTTCCCCAAAATACCCAGTTTTGTTTATAAAAGTTTATAAAAAATAGTTGCGGTTGATCAAATTTGATCAAGGTTGTGTTGATCAAATTCGTAACAAATCTCCACCCGAGCGTTTGTTGGGCTGCTCAGCTCCTCATGCACCATTGAAACAGGAAGTTTATTCTTTGTTGTCTTTTCTTTTGATTTTATTTATCGACAAAACCACAAACTCTCTTAACCCTCTGGTGGGATTATGTTTGTGCAAACCAGTCCAGAAATGTCACAACTGTCTCATCAGATTTCAACACACTTTTTTTCGTCACCTGTCTGTGTTGACAAAAAACCCAGTTTAGAACGAGTTAAATGTGTCAAATTCATACAGTTTAGAAAATAAACTAAATCAATTATATAAAAATGATATTGTAAAATTCCAAATTTTGTCAGAATCCTAAATTTTACTTAATCCCACATCGCATTATTTGATAGATACCCATATGCTAATTTTGCTTTATAACCCTGGGATTATAATCCCTCATATTTGTTTTTGGTAAATTTAAATTTATCATAATCCCCAAATTTTGTCATTTGATGGTCACAAAATCTAAATATTAAAATAATTAATTTAACAGCTCCAAGTTTGGTGATTTGATTGAATCGCAAATTGTGTAATTTCTTAAATTTTATTCATCATTATCCCAAAATTTCTTTTTATAGTGAAATTAAAAATTTTGTTCTAAATTTTATTTAAAGTTCAGGTTTAACACAAAAACAAAAGTTTATTAATGATTATCAGTAATAAGTCCTTTAGTTGACCTACACTCAAATGTCATAAGGGTTCGGGATTCACGGACACTTGGACAAAGTGGAACCAGCAGGAACCAGGACTTGAAACACCTGGTTTAAGGTCTGTTCTAACAATCCTGAACTACGATGTTAAAATCTCTAAATGTAGTAAACCATAATTCTTTTTCTGTGTTTGATTTGATATAAGACTCTCTGTGACTCTGACCACAGTAGCTGTAGCTCTTTTCCCTTTTGTGCCTTCACTGATGTGCAGGAAGTTTTTTATCTTTTCATGTGACATTTGTTTTTATTTGGTTTCTTCACTCTGTTTTTTCTCTTTAAGGAGGGTGAATGGAAATAAATGACATCAATTTGTTGGTTTAAAGAAAAATGTATAATGTAACATCAAACCAGATTTTCGACTTCACTGGGAGTTTAACTGAATTTAAAAACCTGCTGGTGTCAGCAGGACCTTTTACACAGTTTCATCGCATTTTTTTGATATCAGCAGATTTTATTATTGCAATTCAGAGTATGAAGCTCTATTTCTGTCTGTTTGTGTGAAATAAACTGAAATAAAAATGATGATGATTAAATAATTAACATTCTGCTCAACATTACTACAGAATCTGAACTGTAAATGTAGTTTTTAATGTCTTTAAACAGTGATGAAGATGAAAAGAAGTTAAACTGTAGAATTTTGAGTTTGGAGATTGACCCTAATTTAATAAGTTTAGGTTGAGTTTTTCTAACTGACTCAAAGTTCAAAGTTCACGGTCCTGCTTCTCCTGCTGAGAAACTCAAACCCAAGTGGCTGCAGCACCTGAAGTGGCACCTTCAGAGTCATCGGTGTGTCTGACGTGCACATCTTAGGCTTTTATGGTGAGTTCAGCAAACAGAGGACGACACAGGGAAGTTAGGCACAGTAAGGAAGCGTATGTCTGAGTACAGGGGGGCTTTAAGGAGCATTTCAGTTGCTCCCTTTAGAGGTCACCACTGCAGATCCTGCCATCTCCATCTGTTCTTCTCCTTCACTCTTCCTCTTCACCTCGTGAGCAGCTTCTTGTGGCTCGTGATGTTTCGGTGAGACCACGAGGTGGTTTCGTGACGTCATCTCTGCAGTGTTTATGTTTGTCCTCCTGCAGAGCTGCACTCGGTCCACACGTGGTCATGTGGTCATGTGGTGGCGTGTCCAAAGCTGCCCGGCTGCAGCTGAGGAGACAGAGTCCAGCTGCCAGACTCGACATTAAAGGCATTCCTCTCAGTTTTCTTTATTCTTTTCTGCAGAGCAGCGTGTCAGCAGCAGTGAGGACACACAGGACTGTGGGAGAAAGTTTTATTAGAAAAAGACTGAGACACACAAGCTGGACTAAAGAAAGACTGAACCAAGAACACCTGCTGCCTCTGAGGGTCTGAACCTGGGACTTTTGATTCATCTGCAGATTCTCAGTGAGACTGTTCCCACAAAAAAAACAGCACTTAATAACAAACTCATTCCCCCCATCCCACAATAGGTGGATATCCTAACATAGAAAATGACTGCATGTGTCTTCTCTGTTGCTTTTGTTTGCAGGATCGCATATTTTCAGTGTATTTATAAGTTTATATAAGTATCTAAATAATGACTGTGTGTCTGGAGCCTCCTCTTCTCGCTCCAGCAGGTTTCATCGAACTGGGACACTTCAGATTTGGATCAGGTTTAAACCTTCATCCACCCAGAGAGCTGCTGCTGCCGCCTCCTGCTGGACGCCTCAGGACTCACACCTCAACTCCAACTGCTGATGTTCAAACCCGAACACAGCTTCTCTGACCGGACACTTCACTGTTTCAGCAGCTCTGACTTTCTCACATTTTTAAAAGACTTCCTTGTACAAAGGGGACGATCAAAACTAAAAGTTTGATTTGTTTAAGTTAAAGATGTAGTTTATGTCAAAACTCTTCTATTATGAAACAGGCAGTGAACCTTTAAATTGTCATAATGGCAAAAGTCTTAACCCAGTGTCTAAAAACCACAAATACAGTTTCCAGTGAATCTCAAATTTTTCTTAAACACTCTGTTCTACATTTACTTAGTTATAATAACAAAGATATTTTCATGTTGTGCTGGACAATATTTCAATAACACTATATTTAATACTAAATATTTGTACAAAATCTAGTTAATAAGGCACGTCAGCAGCGGAACCATTGTTGAGGGAGAGTACCCACACGGTTGTAAATACTGGGACACAATAAGTCGTCCATGTGTGTTTTAGACTAAAAATAGTGTTAAGAAATTACCACAGTATATAGTAACGTTTTAAAAAATAATAATTACTACTATAAACTTAGTTTATAATGTTGTTATAACGCGTTGTGTTTTTACAAAATGGCGACAGACGTCTTAGAGTAGTTTACGTCGTTTTTCCTTCGTTTGTGGAACTTTCTAGCAGCTAGGTAGGTTTAAAATATTAACACTGTTAATACAATACTAATACCAACACACAACACATAAGCATGACTCATTCAAATGGTGACTGTGACCCGGTATCTCGAGTAGAAAGACAACGCCAAACTGCGTTTTGAATCTAGTGTAGTTTTTCTGTTTCTTTGCTCAGTTGCATACATAAATATCAGATTGTATACAACCAATAATCTATCACAATGTCTGTACTGCTGTGCCCATTTCGGCATACGTGTTATTACCCAAAACGACAATGTTGACATTGTCAAACGTATGTGAATAAAACTGACAAACGCTAATTATTAGTAAGAATTTGTAAGTGATTGAATAAAAAAAAACATGTATCTAATGTTGTGTTAAACATCAGGAGCTTGATCTTAAAGTTCATATGTTTATGACCTAAAACCAATGACACACAGAATACTCGAGTCTGGTGGTAGATGAGAAGATATTGAATGTGTTAAGTAGCACTAGGTTTCTTGGCATTTAAAATGCAGTTTTAAATCTGTGATTCTTTCCTTGATGTTTGGTGTAGCAGAAACCCATCACACTGAGTTGCCATGGAGGGTTTGGAGGCGATGCTCAAAAGTCTATCTATCGCCCGACGGTCTCGTCCTGAAGAGCCCACCTACCTGCTGGATGTTGCTCTGCAGCTGACTGGCCTGCTGGCCGTGTCCTGCTCCAACTTCACCATCCACCTGCACAACAAGGACACGCTGAACCTGATGGGACAATATCGAGGCCACAGTGGGCCCCTTTGTGGGGTTACATTCGCCCACAACTCCCCTGACCTCCTCTACTCTGGTTCTGCTGACGGCACAGTCCGAGGATGGGATGTCCGACGGCCCGGGACAGAAGCAGCACAGGTGTTTAAAAGTGACGCGTCACACAGATACTGCAGCTTCGACCTGAGCTGCAGCGACACGCTCCTGTGTGCTGGCACTGAGCAGGTCAACGACGAGGACAGCTTTCTGGTTTTCTGGGATGTCAGGAAGCCAGGTGGTGGGCTTCTGGGGGTGTACTCTGAGTCACACAGTGATGACATCACACAGGTGCACTTCCACCCTCGGGACAGAGACCGCCTGGCGTCCGGCTCCACAGACGGCCTTGTTAACGTTTTTGACCTGAGCCGTGGAGCAGAGGAGGAGGCGCTGCTGATCACCTGTAACAGCGACTCCTCCGCGGGCTCAGTGTGCTGGTCCGGAGCAGATTACACACAGTTGCTGTGTCTCAGCCACGACGAGGGGCTACACCTGTGGGATCTGGGCCAGCTGGACACAGAGGAGCCTCTCACCATCTACAGCACGTCAGATGCTCGCAGCCTGACTCCCCTGCCTGACGGAGGAGGTGTGGATTACCTGGTGGGGGGGACGTGGCTGGAGAAGGCCCAGAAGCTGCTGGTGGTCGGTGGGAACAACAGCGGGGATCTCCACCTGATGGAGTGTGACGACAGGGGGCTCCATCTGTTGAGGAGCCTGGAGGGGGGCCACTCCTCCACAGTGCGCTGCTTCCTGTGGGACACGGCGGGGGAGAGTATGGTGACAGGAGGGGAGGACGCTCAACTGCTGTTATGGAGGCCAGGAGGGGAGGAGCTCACATCGGGTAAAAGGGAGTCAGTGAAGAGCGAATCAGCTCTGAGAGTCAAATCCAGACCACACAAGAAACACGGCTACGAGAGAACAAAGAAGGCAACTTCACAATGACCTGAATGGACTGTGGAGGGCGTTTAGGACATAAATAATATAATCTGTAATAATTACTATGACAATATTACAATTTAATGCCACATCCTGAGCTGAGGTTTCATGCAAAACTAAAAAGCAAATTTAAGAACACTCAAAAAGAGATCAGTGTGCAGACTAAATGTGTGTGATTCTTGATGGTCACAGAGTCAGGATTAAAAAGTGGCAAAACAGGACCAGAAGAGTACAAAAATCTGTGCTTTGTGTTGTTCAAATCAGCTAATGCACCGTGTAAGGAAATACTTCATGAATTTTCTGTTTTATTTCGTAGTAAACTGAATATGTTTGGGTTTTGGACTGTTGGTCAAACAAAATGACTTTTCTGGACTACATGGTATATAGATTAATCCAGAGAATTGGCAGATTAATCAGTAATAAGTGTAATTTGGATCCCTGCTCGCGTTGCACTGACAGATCATCACAGCATGCTGCTGTGATAAGAGTAGGCATGATGCCGTGTCTACGCCAGTAACATGTCACGCAACTGATATGCATCTACTTTACTAAATACTGTCCACATGTTGAAAACACCAAACCACAGTATTTCTACATAAAATACAGAAAGTAGGACTGTCAAACGATTAAAAAATCCATTTAATTACATGCTCTGTGATTAATTAGTCAAAATTAATCTCATGTATAAGTGAAATTTAAAAAACTGATTTTGATTATATTTTGGAGGTCAAAGGTCACTGTGACCTCATGTATGTCCCATTTAAAAATATGTCCCGTCAGGGTTATATCTCAGAAACACCTGAAAGGAATTTTATTACATCTGGCACTAACATGTGCTTGAACTCATGCAGAAACTTATGAGAATATGAGTCAGGTAGCTGGTTAGACACGTGCAACCTCCTGTGTGTTTTTAATAGGTATTGAATAACAATGGAGCTCTACGTCACAGACAGGTACGCTAAAATCAGGTTCTGGATTCACAAATGTTACAGTGAGCAGAGCCAATTCATTGTTGGTTCTGGTCTTTATATGGGATTCATGGACAGTAACAAACACATTGAAAATCACTGGTCTTGTGATTTAAATATTAGGTATTTGAAAACATATTTCAGGTACAGTGTTTCTTGTGCACAAACAGAATACCATGAATATATTACATACTGAATTATTTTATTTATAGTATGAAGCTATGACACTGTTGAGATTTTCCTGTTGTACCTGTGTTTGTAAAATTATTAATTAAAGCTGCAATGACAGCGCACAACATGACTGGCAGTACAAGTGTGTGAGAGAGTCATAATTTCACTAATGCACCTATAGATTGTCTTAAAACATGTATTTTCTGGCAAGACTAGAAAACTAGAAAAAAAACTGGAGCAAACAGCAAAATTGTCAGTGAAATTGTGTTGTTGACAAAAACAACAACAGACCTTTACTGTTATACTTATATCAGCCCTTTTTGTTGTTGGTAATGTGTTTTATCTAACGGCTACACTATTTTCTGTCAAGTTAATACATTTATAAAAAATGTCAAACTGTATAAAGTGCCAGAAAATTGTGAAAAGTGCCTGTTGAATTTACATATAATTATTTTACATCCAGCTATCAGTAATAAAAAACACCCAGAAACTGTATTTACTATCATAGTAGACTGAGAAAACCAGCAACTGTTCTTATTTTGTGGGATTTTTTCTTAAGTTATTAATCAATATTCTGTGACTGAACTAATAACATACTTTTAGACTTTTAATACCATACTTTGTCTTTTTCTTTGCACACCCCAGGAAGTAATGAAACTGTCATGTAGGGTATGATGGGAGTCACTGGGAGCCCAACAAATGTTTGTAGTTCCTCCTACGATGTTAATTTGCCCATGTGGGCACTTATTGTTCAATATTTGCCTCTGAAATGTAGTAAACTCAAACTATGGAGTAGCAAGTGGAAATACTCAAGTAATGTAAACAAATATCTAAGTATAGCACTTGTGTTACTTTTAAAGGGGGTGTAGGGCAGAGGTGGGTAGAGTAACTAAAAATTGTACTCAAGAGTAGCGTTACATCAAAATAATATTACTCAAGTAGAAGTAAAAATTACTTGGTGAAAAGACTACTCAAGTACTGAGTAACTGTTTGATTGTAATGTCTGATTTATTTTTTAGAAATGATGTAATCAGACAGACAAAAATATAAAAAAAATGTGCAAATTCTCGTATTTCTGAATAATAAAATAAATAAATGAGTAAAAATAAAAAACATCTTTACAAAATTACAAATGAAGGCACAAGAAACACAAATTTAAAATTTCAGTTTCTCACAACAGGTAGGTAAGGTATGTATGTTTGAACTGCACCATTTCTCATGTGTTTTTTCATTCTCTAAGTTGAGTCCTGGCAACTGGATTTCTTTCTTGTTAGGTTGAAATGCTTCACTACTCATCCAAGTAGCTTCAACCTAACAAAAAAGAAATCCAGTTGCCATACCTTTGAATTATTGTGAAATATTGATTCTAATTTCATTTGACATGTGTGCACTAGATTTCAGTGTCTGATCTGAATCCAGACAAACATTTCACAGGGTCTGCTTTGACAGTGAGATCACTATTTTAGATTTACCCTTTGAATAAAAGAATATTTTTAACAGTACAGAAAAACTCAATAATATTTTGTGAAAAATCTTTCAAGTGGTGTAAATGACATCAATACAGTGTGTGAGCAACATGTAACTTGTTTAAGGTTTTTGCTTAGATCAGTGTTTCTCAACCTTTTTTGAGTGAACGCCCCCCTACGTCATCTCAATGCTGTTGAATGCCCCCCCCCTCCTATAAAAAATTATATTGTCTTTTGAAAGAACATCATTAAAACGCCAACACTTATCTATTCATAATATGTACACTACCAGTCAAAAGTTTGGACACATAGAAATGAGCATGTTTGTGAAAGAAAAGCAGATTTCATAACAT
>JAUMHL010000015.1:1651130-1662768 GCA_032362345.1 Sandelia bainsii
TTGTTTTACTAATGTTACGTTGTTTAATATAAAACTATTAATACGTGATTGTGCTTGTGTACATTGTTACTGGATGAGGCCTTAACTTGTTAAGTAATTGCACTCGGGTGCACCAAAACAACCGCACCAAGACCCCCAAAAGGAGCTGGTCTCGATCAGAATAATTTAGCGAACTCTGGTGCAGTCCCCCTGGTGAGAAAACTTACTGAACCAAAACAGGACCAAAAGCTATGAGTCGTATGATTTCAGAGCAGAGGACTATGTGTAGCTTTTAACTTATTACGTTTATGCGCCTAAAACCAGCTGCAGGATGAATCGCGGACAAACGTGAAGTCGTGAGAAGTGTCAGCGTCTCACAGTCATCTGGTCGGATCATTGTAAAAGTGATGTAACGTAATAAACAATCAGCAGGTGAACGACCGACCCGCGTTAACGTAAATTGTGTAATTATTTCTTCCATATCACAGAAACATACAGTAATCTACAACACAGGATCTACTTCCTGTATTTACTTTTGTTGTTCCCGCGGCGACACATCTGACCAATAAGCAGAGAGGACGTTTTCACGTGGTTTGAAGCGACGCGTTTTGTTACGTTTTGATTTTATCCAGTGTGAAAAGAGTCGGACCTTAAATGCTACAATGTTACAAACTTATAAACTGATTTGAACCAAATCAAACGTACTAAGGTGTGAAAGGTCTTTATACTAACAGTGAATAATGTAAATGATGTAGTGATCAATAACAGCACTCAACGCCCCCCCGATTTCATCTGATCGCCCCCCCTCTTGGCTGCTTCGCTCCCAGCGCCCCCCAGTGCCTCTCGAACGCCCCCTGGGGGACGGTACCGCCCCCGTTGAGAAACACTGGTTTAGATAATCTAGGTGATCATTTTATTTTGGAATTTCCTTTTAAAACGGAAGTTTTATTTTGAAAGAACGGCAACAATTGCGGTACACGGAAATTGACTTAAATTGAATTGAATTAAAAAGTAAACAAGGGAGAAACGGTGAAGGAGATAAAAACAAGTTAAGTTACGGTCCTACGTGGTTTTAATTTGTTCTCTTGTCCTTTATTTGCTTTTTTTGTAGCTCTTACATCGGTTGGTTGGTTGGTTTGCAATGGTAAAAAATAAAAGTAACGACTCAAGTGTTGTCCAGTGTAGCGGAGTAAGAAGCTTTTCTTCTTCACAAATCTACTCGAGTAAAAGTAAAAAGTATGATGCAGTAAAACTACTCCTAGAAAAAAATGTACTTAAGTAAATGTAACTCGTTACTATCCACCTCTGGTGTAGGGCCCCCCATCACCCCTTTAATGCCCGCCCATGGACGTGCTCTAGCATTAGCTATAATCATAGCAGACCTCACGTTATATATTATAGTTACGTAACTCTCTTCCTGCCAACATGTCCTCTCTAATCTCCGGGCTTGCACACAAATCTAGTGTGCAGGTTAAAATATAACAAATCTACAGTAAAGATGAGTGAAGTCGGCCGTCAGCTTGGCGGGGGAAAGAGTGTTGACGTGCAGGGCTGGGCCTCGGACAGGTTTAGCCTCATTCCAGCACGCTGTGCGGTGAAAACTCCGCGCGCACAAACGCACACACACACACAGACGGCGCTCTGCTTTCTGCCCCGATCTCTTTCCTTGTCCCTTCTCCTCCACCTAACCGACGGATTCAGAGCCTCGTTTCCCTCCTCTGTGATTGACAACCGCCACTGTCCAATCACAACATAGACATTACCCTCGGCAGCCAATCGCCGTCGTACGTCAGTCTAAACCGCGTCAAGCACGTTACGTTGCGTCTCTGTTATGTGTGCCATGGTCTCAACCCAGCAGTGTTGACAATAGGGTGAAAAGAAACAGCCCCGAATCACAAACGAGCGGAGGAAAACACCAAATCCGGGGGTTTGGGGACGACGAGCAATTGAATCAGTACCTGGAATGTAATTGCGTGAAGCTAATCGTTTTATATAGCCGTATTTTGTAATTAATGGGAGTTTGAGGGTTATTCCGTTGGAAGGAAAACGGTACTCGTGGGTTTGGCTGTTTCAGGCCAAGATTTTCCTGCTGTTCCGCCGCTGCTTGGGAAAGGCTGTTTGCACCGAGCTGGAGGTAGCCTAACAGTTAGCCCGGTAGATTTTTACCAAACATAGGATAACACCTCGCCGCCGTCTCCGTTGCGAACCGCAGAGGATCAAGGTAAAGTACTACGATTGGAGAGCTAACAGCCACTCGGTCGGCTGCAGCTTGTCGGGCTCGGGTCGGGACTCGGGACGGTGTGTGTTTCCCAACCCAGTCGGTCTGTCAGTCTGTGAGCGCTAGCTATCGGTAGCAGCAATAGCACTGCCCCTGTATTTACATCTGGGATGATGGGTGATCGCCCAAGCCCGCCCAGGTAACAGTATCTTATTAGCACACATTTAAATTGAGTTTTAATCTATTCACTGTTTTTGTAGAAGCTTCTTGTGTTTCATTTTTTTGCACAGAAAGCTAGCTGGTGGCAGCTAGTAAGCTAAGGCTGCATGTTCAACTTAAGCTAACCCGCGATAGCCGCAGCACTAACGTTAGCTAGCTAACGTTACCTAAAATGCAGTTTTCTCAAATAAAGCGTGACAGATTGGGTGTAAGGCTGGACTGTCTCTATCTATGTAACATTTAACTGTTTTGTGTGGCGTGAGGAGAAGGCTAGCTAACGGCTAAAGCGGTAAATTCAGACGCTTTGCAACGGTTAATCGTGAAGCTAACGTTGCTAGCTAACGTTACTGAGATTATCGCGCTGTCAAGTTTTGAATATTATGCTTCTTGCTGCTGCCAGGCCCAACATGGCCAAGCTAACGCCAGCTCTGCTACACAGCTTGATTTTTGACCTTATGCAGCTGATGATGTATTTTACAGCTCCTGCTGATAACGGTAAATATTTAACATCAACCTGCATTGTAAATGGATATAATCTTTATTGTGCCGTTTGGCTTAGTGGCTGATATTTCCAGACAGCTTCAGGACATTTTCATAGTCAGGCTTTGCTTATGAGTGAATGCTGATGCTTAATCCTTATGTGTTGAACAATCCCTACAGTGAATCTGGAGTGAGATGAAGTTTTAGCTTTTTCTGTCAAGTGAAGCCAACGGTCACATGTGTGGTGATGATCTGATATGAACTCTTACTGACTATGCATGAAGTTACTGTGCCAGACAAACTCCTACCTGTAAAAAAAAAAAAAAAAGAATGCAACCAGTCTGTCATGTTTACTTGTAAACATTGTTTCAGCACCAACACTGTACTGACATGGCTGATGAAAGGTTGAAACATGGTGGTGAGTGACAGAAACATAAAGGCTGATGAAGTGCATTTTTACTTTGATTTCCACCTGACCTCTTCCTTATCGATAATGTACAAGTGACAGCAGCACGTCAGAGGCCAGGTGTGGCGTTACGTATTAAAGGTGATGGTATTTGTGAAGGCGTTCTGCTTGAATTGGTGCTTGTAACAGTGGCTCATCTTCAAGGTTTCTGAATGTCACACCACGTTGAGGGCAGGACCAGCCCTGACTGAGATGGCTTTAACAACCAAAGTCTCCTGTGTTTATGGTGATGCTGGTGTAGTAACTGCCTTCTTCTTATCAGCTCGGCGTGGCTGTGTGAATATGTGTGCGCGCTTGCAGGTTGCTAAGTTCACTTGTTCTCCACAGTGTGAACAGCAACGATCCCATGGATGAATCACACCAATTAGATGTTCTGTCAGGTTGTATGTGTGTGTGTATAGTTAATAGTGGCAACAAGAGACTTTATGAGCAATTGAGGAGTAGTAGAAGGATTTTTAATTGTAGATCTGGGTATTATACGGATATAATTAGTGCTGGGAACACTTATCCATTTATCAGTAACTCTAGGAAATTCGTAGGTATGTCTTCTAAAATTCATAAATCAAGTGGTTTCCCTGATGCCATTATACTCGCGTGATTAATTCAGTAATGGCTGCGAAGTTGGGGCATGTTTTGGCTCAAACTTAACACATTGTTTTAAGGACATTACTTTAAGTATCCTCAGTAATCATACATAAGGAATGTGAATGTGTAGAATGTGAATACAGATGCTCCATAGTAATGAGCTGAAACAATAAGTCGATTGAGAAAAATACTCAAATGATCATGTTTTAGGAAAAAATGCCATCGATTCTTTGGTTACAGCTGTTTTTGCAAGTCTAATAGCAGCATACTTAATATTTTGAAATGTGAAGGGTTCCTGCATTTCTTGGTTGCATGTTGGTGGGATAAATCACCAAAACTCTGGGAACTTACTAGCTAACTAACTAGGAAGTACCTCTATATGACATTTTATAGACTAAATGATGAATGGGGCCAACATTGAAGAACTAGAAGCGATTTAGGCTGACTGTTGTGTTGTGTAATGTCAACTTCATATGGACCAAAAAGTTTCTAAACCAGCAGGTGGCAATAGTCTTTGTCATTAATAGTTAGTTTCATAATAATATCAACCGCTCTCCACTAAATGTATTTGTAGAAAAAATATTCATCATGACATGAGGTTGCATATCAGCAGAGACGTTGAGCTAAAAGTGAGTGTGATGCAGTTTTCTCAGCGTTCAGTTTTAGCGGAGTGATTCTCCTCACAGCTACTTGTCCTGTGATATTCACATTAAATTTGCTTTTCTGAAGATCGTACTTGAGTTTGATTGAAATGTGCATACCTAAAGTTGACTCAAAAACACTGTAATAGCTCTTTTAATTTTAGGACTAAAGCTTTCCTCCTGCCAGCCTCCTTTTTATCTCCTGTTTGTGTGTGTGTGTGTGCACGTTTTGTTCTCTCACTCTGCCTCACCGTTGCATATTTGTTGACTTCCTTTCAGACAGTAGCTCCCTCCTCTTCCTCCCTTTCTGTTGCTCTCCCCGTTACTCTCTGGGCCCCCCTCCTTTCTTTCCTCCTTGTTCTTTAATCCCACCCTCCCTGAGCCTATTTGGATGTCATCTGGTCTCTTATGTAAGGCATGGGAGGGGAATAGCATTGGTGCTTGGGTGCCATACGCCTGACCAGCCGCCGTAGTCTTGCTCCCCTCCGTGTGCTGTGGTGTCACTGGAGTGTTTTCGCCATTAGCTGACTAGTCAGAGAAAGGGGGAGAGAAAGTGAGGGACTGATGGTTGTACATGGGGAGTCCATTGTCCCTTTGCACGGGTAAGTCAACTAAGCCTGTTGGTATGCTTTAAAGATTCTTCTGAGGGAGGATGAGTGCAGTTGGTGGTGAAAGCGTTAAAGACGTTGACAGCTCTCTGAACACTCATTGTTGCTACTGGTGATGAAGAAGGCAGAAACTGAGAGTTGGCTTCTTATGAATCTTCAATCGCTGCTTATCAAGGTGTGCAGCTTCACAGATGCTCAACCTTGCAGAGAGAGGAAGTTGCATTAGGTTGTAGTGTGCATGTTTTATAGGTGTTCATTTGTGAGATGCAACTAATAACTTTCATCAATTAGTCTGCTGATTATTTTTTCAATTTTAATTTGTTTGCAAAATGCTAGAAGTTGGTGAAAATATATTTTCCCACTGTGACATCTTTACATGTCTTGCTGTGTCTGACCAACAATCCAAAACCAAAGATGTTTTACTCTCATTTGTGATATTAATATTATTATTTGTTTAAACCTAAAATGACGATATGACTACCAAGAGTTGCAGATTAATTTTCTGTTGTACTAATCCGTTAATTGAGTAATTGTTGGAGATCAAATTCATTTTATGAAGATTTAAAACGGAGACAAGCAGCAAAAGTGCTTATATGAGAAACTGCAGCCACAGAATTAACGGTAGTTCTGCTAAATAAATATGTGTAAAACTGAAACCACTACTAGTTTCAGCGCTATATGACCTCCAAATAAAACACTTTAAACGAGTGAAACATTTATGAATATTTGATTGTAGCCACTGTTTCCGATCAGCACCACAACTCGTGGAAATGTGCATTTAACCGTTTACAGAAATAAAACCTGAACGTCACAAAGGTGTCAAAGAGCGCGTACGTCAGACCTGTTCCACTATAAGCTGTTAGCCGGAGATAATCTCAACGTGAAGGTGATTTCAGAGGCCTTGGCCTGCTTTGTGTCTAGTCTGTGAGACTCAGCAGCAGCACACAAAACAGGAGTTTGTTTAGGGAGCAGGTTTAAACTCAATTCTGAAAACTAATTACAACAATGCATGATTTCAGTGCAGATGTTTTAGTACAGGGGAACAGGGAAGCTGACAGTTGCTTTATGTCTACAGAGTTGTATAGTGTATAGATTTGATTCTGAGCTGAGGATTAAACCATGATATGTAATATCTGATCCTAATAACAAACTAATATCTAACCGTAATATCGACGGTGAGAATGACTTGGAATTTCCTCAAACCTACTTTCTTCCTCCTCCTCCTGGGTGTTGAGGTGTCAATTTGAGGTTTTTTTCTTGTTGTTGTTGTGTTTCTTTTTTGTATATGGCTCTCCATCCAGATAAACTCTCCCCGCTCTTGCAAAATGGCCTCTGGTGTGTGGAAATCAACCAAACGGATGGTGGCAGTAGTGCAGCGTTTCACTCTTACAGGTGCAGTGTGTAAGATTTAAAGGGATCATAAAAAGTATTCATAAATATGTTGTCATTAGTGTGTAATCACCTGAAAATACCAACAGTTGAATTTTCTTCAGCTGAGAACGAGCCTTTTGTATCTACATCTCTTTCATGGAGGCTGCCATATTGTGCCACCATGTTTCTACAGTGGCCCAGAGCGGACAAAACAAACACTGGCTCTATAAAGGGAATCGTGTTTCGCTTTGCTTAATGTTGAGTTACCTGCCAAACTGGCTGTTGGAGAATTTAAACATAGCGGATTTCACATAGATGGATTATTAACGGCTGTGTGTTTATGAAAGAGTTGACACTGACTTGTGTTGACAGATGAATTTCCTGGATTAATCTGGATCGGTAGGGCGTAGGAAATTTACATAATAATAACTTGGATTGTACTATTGAGACATAGATATTTTTGTTTTTGTTTCGTTTTCCAATTAATTAATTAATCGTTCAGTTAAAAACTGAATTAATTTTATTCTTAGCAAACTAAATCTATTTGTATTGTATGCTGATTGCTGCTAATGTTGGTGTTTTGTGCTTGTTAATTTACTTAAATGGTCAGTTAATTACCAAAATCATCTGCAGTCCATTTTCTGTTCAGCTAATTTTAATAGCAAGGATTCCTGCAGCTCTGTCGCGCCTGAAATAAAGAACATGCCTGCTAGTATCAGAAGAAAATTTTACTTAATGTAGGTGTAATATTAGGCTTTAAATTATACAGCAGACATCTTCGATTGTGGCGAGTGTTTACACTGTCTTCTACTAAGTACATTAATAATAAGAAGAGATGTGCCAGGATTACATTTTCTGTTTGTTTTGCAGTAATAAATAAGCATAATGTTAAAGGGTCTTAAAAAAAAAACTTCAGTTCTTACATCTTAGGAAAGTAGAGCACTTATAAGTTCCCTGGGGAAACCTTGAGCAGGGTCTGTACAGTATACTAACATGCATCTGGAGTCCTGATAAGTTTGGGAATCGCCAGTAGCTGTTTGCATTAGGAGTGTTAATGAGAGAAAACGTGTTGTCTCTTCAAACCACATTAACAGAAAGAAAAAGAGGGAATTCTGAAGTGTTTTGGAGCACTGCTTACTCACATTAATCACAGTTGTCTGTCTTGATTATCAAATTCCTCCACTTACAACAGCCTGACGCTCTCTAACCACAGATGGACATGCTGCTTCCTCGCAAACGTTAATCACTTGTAAAACGGCAGTGTAGTGTGTAGGATGACGGATGATGAGCTGATAGCTTGTAAAAGTCTTTCACTGTCAGCAAGTGTTGCCCATATCCTCAGGCAACAGGATGCCGCTTGCGCTGAAGGCTGATCGTGTCCCAGTGTTTCTCCTCTCCTTGTTTGTCTGCTCTGTCCACTGGTGGACATACTGCATAATGGCCTGTGTGGCTTTGACTGAACATTAGAGATGCGGCCAGCTCACAGTAAGGCCTGCAGCATCTCACTCATGTCTTATTACGTAACAAGAGCTTTCTTTGTATGCTTTTGTCACCCAGCAGAGTTAGCGTGGACTGAATTAGGATCTTTGTCCTCTCCTGACATCACTGTGTCCAGTTTGTATTGGTTATCTCATGTCTCTACAAGCTTTGCACACCTGGGTTTTGGACAGTTCATCCCACACCCTCTCAAGCTCCATAACATTGGATGGAAAGTGCCTGAGCTGCCATCTCCAGGTCTCTCCGCAGATGCTCTGTTGGTTTTAGGTGTGGGCTTTGGTTGGGCCGCTCAGGGTCATTCAGAGAGGTCAGTGTTGTCCTGCCTGCATGCTTTGGGTCACTGTCATGCATGAAAGGTGAATCGGAGTTCCTTCTTGCCTGACTACTCAGTTTGGCTGGATGCCGACCTGTAGGAAGAGTCCTGTTGGTTCTGAACTTGTTCCCTCAACTGCTATTTTCAAGGTCTTGATAGATTTTAAATCTTAGAGTGCTCAGGAAAAAAAAAAAAAAGTCTCCATCTACAACTCAGTGACAACTTCGTAGACTTTGCTGAGGAAGACCATGTAATAAATCTGTTACAGTACATACTAAACTGTGTGTTGAGATTGTGTGCTGAAACCGAAGGTTGAGACTTTCAGTCTGTGTTAAATGTTAAAATCCTAATCTATGTTCACCATGTTTGTGTTTAGCATAAATTAACACGCGTCAAATTGCCCAAACTTTAACGTTTCCAGTGACTCAGTTTGTAGTGACTTTGCTTCCTCAACTGACTCATCACGGATGGTTCTTTATACTCTTCACTTTTATTTTTTTCAGACATTTCCTCATGGGTGTTGTTCACAAAAGTAGCTAAACACTCAGTGAAAAGTGTGACTGCTGCATGTTTTTGTTGTTACCGCCTCAGCAGCCAGTTTCTTTTTACATGTAATCAGCAGCCAACACACAGCAGTGGACGTTTCCTCAGCTTCCTCCCACTGTGGCTCACAGCCGCAGAACCAGCTCCGTTGTTGTAGGTAGAGGCTGGTGTTTTTGTTTTGTGTGCGAGTGTGACGGTCCATTGGCAGGTAGGAAGGTGGTGTGTTTGTGTACTGTATCCAGGCCTCAGCTGAGACCTAAATAGTCTCCCTTGCTGGGAAAATGTGGCTGTCTGCTTTGGCTGGACAGGTTTGCTATGAGACCAATAAAATGCTGCAGGAAGATGGAGAGCTAAAAGAGTCAATGGGGATGTTGTTTCCTTTGTTTTTCTGCCTTCATGAGCTCACTACCAAGAATAAACTTATGGCTGTGAAACTGCATGACAATGGCTAAAAAATGTCTTTGGTGAAGAAGAAACATTTGGTTTTCTGTGCATTAAACTCAAATGCAGAAAGTAAAGATTGAATATTGGGGTTACGCTTCGATTATCACAAATATTAGACTAGCCTATGATTACTTATCGGTCATTTGATGTAACAAGAGTAATGTGTAAAGTCTTAGTAAATTCAACGACTGTTATCACTTTATATGTAGTGTTTAATTGTAAAAATGTTTTCATTTGTTGGTGCATAGTTCTATTTAATTTCATTTTTTCTGTTTGTAGGATAATTTTACTTAGCATCTATAGATTAAAAGGTTAAATAAGTAGATAAGGCAAATGTGAAGATAGTTAGGAATAAATCATAAAATATAATAAATTGTGAAAAGATTCACTAATTATTGAAGATCAGTTTAAGCTCACAGTTGACTGAAAGGTAAGGTAGGCGTTTGCCACCTTTCATCAATAGTCACTATGAAATTAAGGATAATGAAATAAATCATGTAAATTCATGTTTGAATATGATCTATTAACCTCTCACCCACCCCTCTGTGTGTTCCTCCCTGCAGGGCTATGTCCTCAGCAGCCACCACATCTCCATCTGTGGACAAAGTGGACGGATTTTCACGGAAGTCTGTCAGGAAGGCCAAGCAGAAGCGGTCACAGAGTTCGTCCCAGTTCCGCTCTCAGGGCAAACCCATAGAGCTCACGCCTTTGCCACTGCTAAAGGGTAAGACGGCGCTAGTGTTAGTGTTGGTGTGTGTGTTTGGATTGGTAGCCTGAATGGGGGAGATAGCTGAGATTTATGATTATTAAAATCAGGCTTGTCCTGTCAGATATCATTTTCGCTTATTAAAAAATTGAAGCTTGGTTGGATGAAAACTAACACACATCTGTAAATCAACTTTTTCAAATTAGGTGGTTTCATATTAAAATACCTTGTAGAACTGATATTTGTTGCACCAATTTACTCATTGTGCTTCCACAGTCTCACTTGAATGAAAAGCTAAAGTTACTGTAAAGCAGATGCGGATTGCAAAGTCATCAAACGCACAGTTTTCACCTTTTTTCCTTCAGTAGAGGTTTTGCAACAGATCAGAGAGCATCTCTAACAAAAAGTGGCAGCCGTCCTGATGAATGGCTTGTTTGCTCCAGAATGTATAAAAGCAAGTTGAGGAGAGGAATGTGAATTTTGGATGAAGCCCAAAATTTGCATAAACTGCCAGCTGTTGACTTGAGTGACTGAAAAATTCTGTTGAAACGCCTCATGTGTTGACAAGCCTTTACGATTCAGCAACTTCAAGCAGGTTCTGGGGGGCACAGCCACATGAAAACACAGCCCCAAAATCAGTCACATTTAATAAATGAAATGGTATACCGATCATGTAGACACAGAAATGATGTGTCGTTGGATAAATACGATAAATAACATAAGGCTGTTTAGTTAGTTTAATAAAAGGACAACGTACAGACCTGTTCTATAGGAAAGGTAACCTGAAAACTTCTGTTGTAATCTGGCGCTCTTCTCTCAATCAGTGGGAAATGTGATTAACACCCACTCCTGCATGGGGAAAAAATACTGTGATATAGAATTTTGGTCATACCATCCCGCTCTAGTACCTGGCACCTGGGTGTTTTTTTTGGTATCACCTTTGTGGATGTTCCAAGCAAGCTGGAAAAACAGCCTCTCGTCCTGCTGCCTTCAGCCTCTTCTGAAACTAAACTTGTCTCGCTGCTCTGACAAAAAGTCACAAAGGGAAAAGGCCATTCCTTCAATATCCTGCTCTGTTCACGTAGAGCCACAGTGACAACCAGCTGCACTGGGGGAGTACTATTTGCAGTGACAAACAAAGTACGGGTTATCAAAAGCGAGTTGAGTCAAGTTGAGCTGGTTTAAAATAATGAGTCGAAAAAGTCCTGTCAATATCTAGATTTTGAGCACAACTAGGGCTGGGCATGCGTTAACGCGTTAATTAATTAACACTGATAATTGTTTTATCGCGCGTTATTGCAGTTTTATTATTATTATTATGACGATGAAAGTCCGTTGCTCGCTGGGTCTGAATACACATACAAACAATGGGTCACAGGAGGGGTGGGATATTGATGAGTACTGGCTTTGGATTGGCGTCAAGAAGCATCTCATCCAATGAGAGCATTTGGGGGTGGGCCTAATACTGCTGCAGCTTTCCGCAACAGATGCCAGCAAATCACCCAAACAACGGACACCGACACAAACACTTAAAGGAATCATGATGTTCATGTGTTTCTTTTAATGAC
>JAUMHL010000015.1:1667305-1684805 GCA_032362345.1 Sandelia bainsii
AGTGCATTTTAGGTTCATCCTGAAATTTCACCCGAAAGCCGAATATCCCTAACTTTTTGTGAGTAGTGTATGTATAATTTTTGCAGGTTACATTCATGCTTCATTTTTGTGTGTATTTTTGTATATTTATTGTTGTTTTACAGTTTCACAGATATGTTTTTTTATTTTTACTTTAGATACTCCATAGACCCATCTACCGTTTGTTTGAAGTTGAAATACCCGTTATCCTGCTGAGTGTGTTTTGCTGTGTGGTTTTTCAGGCTTGCTTGTTCACAGAACTTGATAGCATTGCTATCTTTTTGGGGATGTGATTCCTTTGTTTTTGTAGTTTTAGGCCCCAAATCAAACAACAGATATGTTCTTCTTCACCCAGTGTTTCACCTTTTAGTGATTGGCTGGATATTTTTTATTTCCCTTATTAAATTCTTTCTAATAGAGGTAGCTGCTTTGCTTTTTTTTCTTTCTTTTTTTTCATTATCTCCTGGTGGTTACCTTCCGCCTTGAGGTACACATGAATATGCCAGCAGCAGCAGAAGTGGGCGTATATGTGGACAACTGTATCCTTGGTGCTGTCTGTTTAGCACACCATCAAGATGCACAAATCACATTTTTCTCTTTCCTCCTCCTCCTCTTGCTTGGGGGTTAGTCACTGTGACAGGTCAGACTTGAGCTGGAAATGACAAGCAGGGTCTTGGTAAGGCATGGTGGATTACATAAATCCCATCGTTGGCAGTGCAGCTCATTCCTAGACATTTAGAGGAAGTCAAGGAGGGCGCAGTTCCTCAAGGGGATCCCCGGGCAGAAAGGATGACACACACTTTCAGGAATTTGTACAATAGAGTTATTAACGATTCCTAGGCGAAGCCACTCCCTGATTCAACAGATAGACTTATGGCAGTAAATTCTTTATAATGATTTACAAGTAGAAGGCTATGCTTACAGGTATGGCACAGAGTGTACCTAGAGGTATGTGGGTAAGTCTATTGGGGGAAAAAAAGCATTCTGTAGATGTACAGAAGTAGAAGCTGTCATAATAATTTAGCTTTGATTATGCTACTACTGAGTGGATATGCTAGAACATGTTGGTCACTACCCCGTGTCTGAGAAGAATGGGGGGGCTTGTGCGTAAGAAATGACCAGGTCTTAATATTCAACAGGTATGTAAGAGTTAACTGTCACTAGAAAGCAGTAGCTGTACACAAAGTCTATGGAGTCGTGTATATGGAGCGTTTTGCTCTAGAAAGATGTGATGGCGTCTAACGTCATGCAGCCTCAAGCATTCTTTCTTTTTTCTGTTCGTGCAGTCGAGAGAGTTTGAAGAATGTGTCATTTTCGTCCAGTTTTCAGCATTTCAGAATTAATCATATCAGGCTTATTCACACTACATACAGAAGCACAGATAGCTGCTTCGCAACTGTGCCAAGGATGAGCGCTTTTACATCTCATAGTCTATACTAGGAGGAGGTTACTGATTTTATTTCCTTCATGAGTAAAACAAACCTGAATAAAGGTTATAAGAATAATGCTCTTCAAACCTTCCTCAGAAAATACTGGCAGGCTGCCCTTTAGCGAGGTCCTAAATCTTCCAACACAACGCTGAGGTTGTACTACACAGCTCCCAGTTGGGACTGTGTACAACTGTGTGAATATGAAGCAAAAACAAAACTTGGACTCAGCCAGAGAAGCTTGAATCAGCCAAAAAATGAGGGGGAAAAAAAAGAAATCAATTGAAAATTGGAAGTTTTCCACTTCTCGCTGCCTGTAGACCTTGCACGTGCACAGTGAAAAGTTTTCTCTAAGTAGTAAATATCCTTTAAAGCAGGGAAGAGAACGGTGCCAGATCCCTTCATGTAACACAATATGAGAACATACTGCTGTAATGTTGTAAATATACAGTAGGAATCTTATAATCATGTTTACAAGTGTTACAGTTGGTTACATAGTCCAGGTTTCATTAAGTGTTTCCACAGAGATGTTCGCTTAAGGAATTAGAACAAGAGAGGAATGCAAACAACAGGGAGAGGTGAAAGGATGGTGACGAGTCTGACGGGAAACCTGCAGGAAGGATTAAGAGTCTTTTACTGTTCTTTGGCAGAGGAAGGAAAGGAGGAGAAGGTTCCTGTCAGGCGACCGCTAAATCCAACTCATTCACTTTTCGGGAATCTGTCCATCCCATCTTTCCTTTATTCCCTTTTTATTCTCCTTTTTTCGCATGCATATTGGCATAGAAATGTTTTAAATTACATATCATGATGTCAAGATGATATTACAAGAAGCATAAAGTCGAGCAAAACAATCCCTCATGTGAGATTTAATCCTTGAGGTGCCTGCAACACACTAGAGGAACTTTCTCCAGCTGAAGGAAATGCATTAAAACTTGTTAGTCACATGTAGGAGGCCAAACTCGTTCCAAAATATGACATTATGTACTTCATAAATATTTATCCAAACCTTTAGTTAATCTGATCCTGAAATATTTTGTTTTGTTAAATAATTAGGCCAAAAATGAGGAGGGCTGAGTACGAGTGAGAGTATGACTGTACACTTGCAGTGTGGCACCTTGTGGATTAGCAGATCTTTTGGATTTATAACTTTTAAACTCACCCCATCTTCCAACATGCAACCTGGTGTGACATAATTTCACATTCTCTAAAGAGGTCATTCGCACTTGCAGGACTTAAACGTGCAAGCAGATTAGCTCTCTTATCAGTCGTGCTTGCTTAGATATTTGTAATGTGCCTAGGCCTTCTGTGCATAAAGGAAAATGTTTTTTATTTCCAATCTTTATTTGGGTTTTTGGACAAAACGTAATTGAATGGAGGAAAGTCGGCATATTTTACGCTGTGCTGTATCCATTTTGACCATAAATTTATCAAAATACACCAAGATTCAAGTTTATTATCATATGTACAGAGTACAGTGTACAGAGCACAATGAAATGCTTACTTGATGCCATCTCTGCAGACAGAACATAAGACATAACAGTGCAGCAATACAATAAATAAACACAGTTTTTAGTTGCAAGTTGCATAAACGTAAAGTGTCAGTGCAGTGTAAAGTGTGTGCTACAGTATTGCGCGTAGTATGAGTATTATTGCACAGAGAGAGAAAGGCACAGATGTGTTACTGTGAGTTGAACAGTCTGATACCACCTGCAAGTCTAAGTAATTTAATTAATGTACTGCATAAAATAAATGCATAAAAATCTTTTATAAGCATACATAAAACTAAAAATTAAAAACTACCCCAGTCAAAGCATAGCTAAGCTCCTATTTGACTTTCCCCAAACAAAAGACATTTACAATCAAGCAACAGCAGTTTCCCTCTACTCGTTCACAGAAGACAAAGAAATATTACTACCAGGCACAATTTTCTCACTTGCCTGTGCCTGTTAAATCCTGCTGATAAAACTGAAAGTATTAGGGTAAACTTGAAGTCACCAGCATCCGTGTGAGGAGAAGATTTCCTGTCCTCCTCCTCACTCTGCTCCTGTGACTTCAGTGTTTTCCTCCTCTCAGCTCTCCTGGAGATGCTCTCCTCTTCTGCCACGCTGACATTAGCTGCGGTGACGTCTGCAAATCGGCCCCCTCCTGTCACAGATGCTTTGGCATATATGAGGAAAACATGACAAACACAGCTTGTTTGAGCACATATCTGATTTCCACAGCAGCCAGCAGCTAATGTGGGCCAAATCCTCCTGTGGCTGAACGTGTTGTTGGCATTTTCTCTTGCGTCTCAGGCTCATATCCACCTTATGTAGGAGGACTGATCTGTCTCTGACCTCCCTGGATTTAAAAAAAAGAGAGGAGCAAAAAATAGAAAGAGGGAGATGTACGATGCTGCGCAGCCCGCCCCTGGCTCTCTCTGTGGCTTCCTCTGGTCTCTGTTTGGCCAGTGAAGCCCACTGACATGCTGCCTCATCTTCCCTCCCCTCAGGAGAAACCTGATCCACGAGGTTTCTCTTTACGTTTTTCCAGCCCTACTCTCTACAAACAAGGCACAAGAGTACGGGTCTGACAAACTTCTGTTGTCCACATGTTTGGCTGAACTCTGCTCACGGCGTGACTTTCATGAATGCTGGTTTCTACATTTGGTGTCTAACAAGGAGCGGAAACCTGATTAAGTGAGTGACAGTGTTTATGTGCGAGTGCTGTGGGGGGAGAGCATAGTTGCTAGCACAGGAGCGTGAAGTGTTAAAGTTAGCTGCTGCTGTCAGGGGCTGTCGCTGCTACCAGCCGGCCCAGCCTGTCATGTGTGCATGAGGGAGGACTTAAAATGGACTGGGATGGTAACAGAAGATGAGTGTTTTTGCTGGCTAAGAGGAGAATGGAAAGTTCACTGCTACAATGAGTACATTTTATCTTTGACTCAACGTGGAAGAATGCACTGGTTTTTTGTAGAGTAAATGTTGGCATTCTGAAACGTGGATTCAGTCTGTGGCTGGGGATCAAACTGGTTCTGAGTTAAGAGTGGTGCAGAATTGCAAAAACCAATGATTTGCTAAAATATCCCCTTTTCCACTTTCAGATTTCTGAAGTAAAGGTTGGCACTGCTGAGCTTCCATCATTCTGTTTTTACACTATTGGGCTGTAACAAGTATTTACTTTTTACTGAAGTAATTAAGTCCTGAAAAAGCCTGTCACAATTTATCAGGGTAACAACTTCACATCTTTCAAATGTTTTTTTTTTTTATTAAGTTTTTGTTTTGCAGCAGCAGCCAGAAAGAAGTGTGAATGAGCCAAAACAATCAGTCATTTATTCCCATTGTTTGTTCCTGTAAACTACTTCTCCTTTGTTTTTGTTAAACCTAAATTAAATTTAATTAAATTTTAATCTTTCGGGTTAATTTTGTTTTCTCAAACCTACCACCTCTGTGACCACTTTTCTACATCTTCTCCAGTTTATTTTTCAGTCCCTGGTACTTCTTCTGCTTTTAGTATGGGCGTCTAGCACAGATGTTTGTGAACATGGATGGTGGTCTTATGTGTTGGGCTGTCTCTTAGGCCTCTATGCACGGTCTGTACTTGGGGCCCTGTCTGGTGTGGTAGACCCATGCTGCTACTGATCTGGTGCTCAGTTCATGTTTCTGTGCTGCTAGTGTCAGCGCCTCAGTGCCCTCTGTTAGTCCAGCCTTTTCTAGCCACTGGTAGGTTTTCATAATGCTCGCCACCTCTGGTGTGGCACTTTCCCTGGTTGGGCTATGATCCCTGTCTGTTAAAACATGGGCCATAGATGAAATACAACTGAAATCATATTAATCTGATTAAATAGAATCATGAAATCATTTATTGCAGAAAGATGCACAATAAAGTTTATTATCTAAAGAACAAGCAATTTTAAGACAATTTAAAGTCATATTAGGGCATTTGAACTAACGATAAAGTGTAAAAAATAATAGAAAAAACAGAATCTCGTAGTTGCAGGTTTTAATAGTCAGTACTGCGGACACATGTCAGTCGCACACTGTAGCAGTTAAAATGTGTTTGCGATTGATACCCAGTCCTAAACGAAACCAACCCTAAGCCAGTTCATTGCAGTGGAGTTCAGCATGTGCTGACTCAAACACTCATGCACATGTTGAACAACGCCTGGCTCTGCTGTTGTCTTAGGTAAATAGTTCAGCGGAAGGTGGTGATTGAGTTAAAGTAAAGGACAGGTGCCTTCTGTTGTGCTGAGTTTGACTCAGTTGTGCTCACAGATGGAGGAATTCCTGCTATGCGAGTACTGCGAGCAGCCCAGCCCTTTCACCTGGACTCGTGAATGCTGTCTTTGTATGAACATTCCCAGACAGGACTTCCCTCCTGCTGCTGCATCAGAAAGCAGCTTTGAAATTGCAGACGTTGAGTCGATGCTCTTAAAAATCGTTGCAACATTGACATGACACATCTGCTGTGTGCAGTTCAAGCCTGTGGCCTGTTATGTTTTGATCTGTGCAGCCTGCTTATGTGTTGAAACACAGAAAACATTCATGCTTAAACTATTATATTGTACTTGTATTTCTTTTTAGTGGGCTAAACTTTCAACAGTTTTGCATTTTTATTTGATAAATTACTTTAAATCCGTCCTCAAACATCTGTAGCTTTAAACTAGGCCTGTCAGAATATCTGTTTTTGTTAGATGAAATATTACCCCAGAAATAATTGCGATAGATATTGACACTTTAAGACTAAGGCAAATACTCTCTTTCAAAGCGCAGTGCACGTTATTCAGCATCCAGTGCAAATTATTGTTGCAGGTGTAACTTTTTTCTCATAAAGTTTGCGCATATTCTTCTTATTTGTGGCCGTCAAACTTACGCGTGTCACTCAAACAGTTGCGTTTTGATTCTCCTGTCAAAGTCACAATAATTAGCGAGCTGGATAGCTTACATGCTAAATCAGTGACACACTGAGAGGCAGCCTCTTCTCCTTTCTTCTTCAGAAGGGTGACTCTTCTCTCATGGAGCCCAGCTACTGCTCAACTATATTGTATTCATGTGCTCGCACAGGTTGGCGGCCTTGTTGTGTGCGTCTCTGCACGTTTCCAGAGACATCACAGAGATGAGACAGGAGGACATAGCCGTGCGACTGACCAGTGTGTCTTTAAGTGTTTATGATGTTCATTCTTGTGTAAACAAACAAGTATGTAAGTTTTTATCAGCTAATCTGTTGACTAGTTTCTCCATTAATCAGTTAAGGAATTGGGAAGATTTATCTGGTTAAAATGGTGAAAACTACCCATCACAACTGTCTAGAACCCAATGAGTCTTAATGCATTAAGATTTAGATATTTTATGTGGCACTTTAACACTTTTGTAGCCACACACAGCAGTTGATTGTAAAAACTAGACTGATTGGCATTAGGAACTAGGAGCTAACTATTTTAAGATGAGGTCTTTTCTTGGAGGTGTTTATTCACCAGTGCAACAGGCATAATTAGCATGTGAAGCTCATGTAGGAATAGAAACCTGCACACTGGAAGCTGGAAGGCTGGGTGTTGTTTTTAATGTTATGCTAGCTCGTTGAACTGTACGGGGAATGTTGATGCCAGACTCCTGCAGCAAAAAGGCAAAATTAAATAAATGCTAAGGTGAGCTTGTTTAACAAAGGTGTTCTTTGGTTTAGGGTTAATGGGATTAAAAGTCCTCCAAGGCATTCTTTGGCCAAAAGAATAAAAACAGTATTTTGTTTTATGTCTGTCATGGTGCTTTCTGGGTTCTCATCATTTGTCTCAGTGATGATTCAGACGTTCTGTACCTGTGACACCTTGTTACCCAAAACACTGGAGTGAAAGTGGCTGTGGCTGCCATAGCTCTGCCATCTGCAGTGTTGTTGGCTGCAGTAGCAGGGAACAAAGTTCACCAGGATGGCTGCATGTGTTAATGATTGACAGCAGCCTGGCGCCTTGCAGGGGTTCTTATATGAGACCTGAGAACATGGAGATATGAGCACAGGGAGTTTGTATCTGGGTCATGAATATATATTTCTGTGTTAGAGCTCTGCCATTACACAAATTCTGCACAGGTGCCTGTGCTAGGCCATCACACGTACAGTAGACGCATGTGTAGTGCTGTGCTGAATAATGCACAGCAATTGTTCTGTAATTATTGTGTAGTGCTCACACTATTTATACTTTAAACTTTTACTTCAATACAGTTACAAGTCGCATCTTAAGTTTAAATCGACAAAGGTACAGTGTACAACATGTTGCTGCTGCATGTCGGTGTAAAATCGTGAGGTGCAAACTGTAATAGATTTTGTGGGAAAGCTAAACACATAAAATATGGAATCAAGCAGAGTTTGATTAGAGAACGCATCTGATTCAGACAAAGCCCAACTCTGTACACTGTCTGGACCTGACTCTCCCGACCTTCTCTGGAGTTTATGTGAAAACAGTTGTCTCAAAAGTGCTTCATTAGGTTTGTTGTGTTGTTATTTTGCAGCGCTGCCCCCACCTCACAACATTTTGTAGATTTTACAAGTAGCTGTCAAACTTGTCTGCATAGCAAACATGAAATAACCTCCATACAGTTGTCTGTGTCCATGTTGAGAGTCAAGTCATGCTGCACATGCTGCTGGTGCATGACGTAGCACGCGACGCAAAACAGAATTGAAGCGAATAGATCGGCCCCATTATTCGATTCCCAATCTATCACTTTAGCCAACATTGGGCCAATATCCAATATTAATATTGGATCTGTGCATCCCTAGTGTAAGTAGCCTTGTGCAGATAAACAATTTGAACATATGTATTATTACACAGTCCAAGTTTACGGCATGCTTCAAGCAAAAATGTCAAACACTGACTCGTAAAGGTTTTTTGTACTTTTGTCTGTTTTCATATGATTGTAAATTATGTCTGGGTTGTTTTGATTGGACAAAACAACAAAACATTTTCAGATTCAGTGAATGGGTTAATCAAAAAGACGTCAGAATAATCAAGTTATCCATATCATGCTACTTGCACCACTGTGATTCAGTTCAGTTTGATTTGATGGCCATGGTTACAGCTTTTTCACGTTGACCAGTATGCTTTACTCTTTCTCGTTCCATTCTGCATGTTCTCATCCTCAGAGTGACACCACACTGAAACTGTGGCTTGTTAAAGATGTTTGGCAAAAGTAAGAAATGATAAATACTGAGCCTTAGTTTTGAAAACTTGTTAACGTGCAGGTGTTTTAGGCACTAAAAGTAAAGTTTTTTTTATGTTTATTAATTAACTGCATATAAAGCACAGTGAACAGCTGAGGCACACTACACAGTATTTGAAGATATGTGGCAGGTAGGTTGTTCCAGGTATCTTGTAGAACTCGTTTCTTCCCGTAATCCGAGACCATCCATTATGTAGACATCTTGTTCTTCTTTTATTGTGGATGTATGTTTGGACTGTGAATTTACGACCAATCAGACGCCTGCCTGATCTTATTGTGCGATCCATGAGAACCTACATATGCACTACCCTATTAACTATTGTGTAGTAGTTGTGTTATTTAAATTTGGCTTAAATACAGGGCCAATTCGAGCACCTGACCCCATGACTGTCTGTGTCTGGGCATCACTAATTAGGAGAGACGCATGTGAGTCTTTCTCTGAAGGCAGCCTAACATTTAGTCTGAGAATTCAACTTCAGGTTATGTATTAAAACAAACAGCCATCCTTGATTAGTTTTGCACAGATTGTCTTTCTGTAGCTGTTCGCTGTGAGCAGCAGTCAGATTGACTGTTGTGTTGTGTGTGTGGCTCAGGACACTTCACTTCACTGTAGCAGCCGTATGTTTGCACGTGTACATGATATGAACGGCAGCACAGCGCCACGGTTGTTGACCACTTGGTCGTGGGCCAGCTGCCTGTGGAGACTGGAATCGACAGCTGATGCCAGGACATGTCTGTCTCCCTGCTTTGAGGACCAAAAGAGAACAGATGTTATCACAGTCAGCGTTTAAACTCTCTTTTCACTATAATCCTTTATGTAATGTTTAACCTCGGTGGCTTATGGCCCCAGTAGCGACAGCAGTGAGGAAACTGTTCTCCCCCACAGGAAACATGACACACAGCTGTGTTCACTGTTGTCAGGATGAAGGTGCTCATATGTTTGCTTTTTGTTTACTAAAGTTTCTTGACGAAGACAATGAGGTTTGTCTCAAAGCTGAAAAACAGAATGACAGTACAGTACCACTAGAGGCCGTCAGATAAATTGAAGTCAACCATTTCTAAATTTTATAGTCATAAATGAGCTTGTCAGTGTTACCTGCTGTCCAAACAATGTGATGATGTTGCTGTTTTTGGAATATCTGTAATGCAATTTCATGTTTTAAGGGCAGACATATTGGCCTGTACTGATAAATCTGCAACAAGCTAATGTTGCCTGATAATAATGGCTTCATATACAAATGTGCGTTTGTGAATCTTACAATTACTAATGTTATGAATATTAGAGAATAAACGTTGATTTATACAGTTGATATTGTTGTATTGATACATGAGAGAAAAATTAGAGAAGATTGTGTCTGGTGTAGCATGAACTGTGGTGCGCTGCGTACAGAGTAGGTCATCCATGTATCAAAAGCCCCCAGCTCCAAAAAACAAACAAACCCCCAGGTCATTAAACCCCCAGGATGCAGCATTTTATGTTAAAATCCTGCAAACATGCCAAAAGAGAACTTATAAATTTTTGTTTGTTTAATCGTCTCTGTTTTTACATATTTATCAGGTTCTCATATTTACAGTGATAATTACAGGTTGATCCACCAATGATGGATCCAGTAATAATCTGGCTATTAGACTTGAGAAAGTCGCCAAAACATATTCAAAGATTTCCCCAGTAACTATTGATGATCTGCCTTAACACCTGATTGTGCCTGTGACCAACAATGGGAAGCTGATTAGTTCCTCTGGGCAGCGGAAGCTAGGCGAGACTGAAGGGCAACTCTTTTCTCTGGGTAAATAAGGTTAATTAGAAGCCACCGGTCTCCAGAGAGGAGAAGAAAGGTCATACCCTCTGTGACTTGACGTTCCTTCATCAATAGCCCTGCATGTCTGCCCGATTGTTCTGCTAATCTCCAGTCCAACTTTACCTCCACTGTTTATGTTTTTTATAGTGGCTGTTTGTGGAGCCTGTGCATGTGTACATAAAGTATGTAACATCGTCACAGCCAGTACATGATATTCTACAAACTGACCTTCAGATCGGGTCCAGTCATCTGCTGAGTTCATCTGTTGGAGCTGTTAACTTTCTCTCTCCGTCACGCTGTACTATAACTCAGCCACTCACCCGGTCGCACACACTCTTGCCGCTTTTAGAGATGAGGGGCTTTCCCCTTTACACTGAGTGTGTGTGTGTGTGGACTGTTCTTAAAGAGTGCGACGTCTGGTCATCTTACACCTTCCAATGCTTTCCTTGCTAGACTCGTGTTTCCACTAACATCTCTGCAGTGTGTTCTGTGTACAGAACAGTATAACCTAAGAATAGTGAAGTATTTTCCATTGAGCAAGTAACTTTTTGTCACCTGCTGACCCTACAAGTTTACTATCTTGCAAACGAGAATACTTACATTTCAGCTGCACTTAAATGCACCATTTACAGTCCTTTTAGATGTAGAAAAATGAAATGATTTTACCCCTGCTACTTGCCACCTTCATGCATTGTCTCATGTTTGCTGTGTTTGCCCCTGCTTGTTCCAAACCTGTTGCTGTTTCAGAACAACTCTGTTACTCGAGTTTGTTTACCTAGCAAAACATTACCCTGATATGCATTTATACATCGTTGGCATCTTGGAGCCACTAAGTGCATCCAGAGGCCGTTAAATAACCACACTGAAACATTTAGATCTATCACTCACATGTTCGTGGCTCTGCAGCAAAAAACCTTTGTTTATTTGGGCTTTCTCAACCTCCACGATCCTGCAGTTGTGTTACATTGTACAGATTAAAATGTGACCTTTAAGCATTTTATCATATAAACACTTAATGCACTCAATGATTAAGTGTCCAGATTTTGCATTCGTGCAGTTTTTGAGCAGTTCTAACTTTTGACGACTGTATTTAGTTGTGTGCAGACTATAACAGCTCCTGGTAGTTGATGAATGCTGCTAAATCATGTTAGCCTATTACAGTAATTAGTGCCTGATGCAATACGGAAGACGTTCTTGCTTTTCCCTGTTTGCATCTCCTGCAGAATCCATGTTTTGGTACTAATTAGACTCTTTACTTGTCAGGAAAAATCTGTGAAACATGTTAATCTATCTTAAAAGTGGATGTGTACTTATGCAATCTGCTAGCTCCTGACCTTGTTGTTCAAAAAGGTTGATGCCGTTATGTAATTATCCCAACTTAAAGGAGTTCCAGTAGCGAGCCATCAGATTTCTCTCTTAACGCGCTTCAAGTCGTTAAGCTTTTTTCCACCATTAATTAAGCAGCAGTGACTTCTCTCTTCCTCTGCCAAGGGAGCCCGAAGCTGAGAAACGGAACAGAACAGACAGGAAGTCAGGGAGGAGAAAACCAAGCTGAGACTGCTGAAGCCAGAGCAGAGCATCAGTGTTTCCACAGGCCGTGGCCGCACACATAAAGTATCTCAGAATAGCCGTGTTGATATGGGACCAGTAGTGATGCTTTTATATTTCTGTGACCTGGTGTCAACAGTCATTCTCCATTGGTGCGTATTTCCCAGAACACGAGGTTAAAAGCTGCAGGTTTTATATAGAAACAAGCATTTTGTCGTTCAGCTGATGGCAGGTCCCATCCTCACTTCAATGATGAAAGTTTTGCCTCTTGCCCAGTGAGTTTCTGTGATTAATACAGGAAATTTGCCAAACCCATGAAGATGCAAATGAAAAGTTGGAGTACTCAGAATTGTGATTATGGTCCAAATCAGTTTTTTAAAAATTTAAGTCACTTTTCATCTATTATGTTCAGATTAGGTGGTGTCAGACTGTTTTTCTTTGCCTTAAATCATTGCTGAATATTTTGGCACTTTGGACTGTTGGTTGTCAACACTATAAGAAGATTAATGTATAAGGGAAATGATAGTTGATAAAAGTAATTACAGTGATTTTTGCATGTACGTTTAAATTTCAAATACGAAGATTTTGTAATATTGCAGAATGTATATAGAAGACGACACTAAATATGCAAGCGTGCAAAAACAAGCGTGCTTGCCACAGTAGCTGATAAACCCCACATCTCTGGACACGGTGACTTCCACTAACTGTTGCTGTTGTGATTTTACCATAATAATCCTCCAAATGATGGTTGGATTATGCACAGAGTGGATCAGCAACTGCCAAACACTCATTTCCACCCTTGTTTTTATCCACTGGTCATAGCAGGCTGCTGGATTAAAGAAAGATCACATTTGTAGCAGCTAAATGGATTCAGGGATAAAGATGGACGGTAGAAGTAAATACTCTCTATGATATGGGCAGTTTTAGACTTAAACAAGCTTCAGTTTAGGTTAAATGACAAATTGGTCATAAAGAGAGTGTGTAGCCAGGTTTGTGTAGCAGGGTTACGTGTTATTTTGTGTTATTATACTTTTTTCTTTTTGTCGACACACAGTGGTTCTTAGTGATATGTTTAGAGGTGTTTTGTGCTTTGACATTGGGTTTCACCACTCGGCTTGAAATGCCAAACTTGAGAAATACATGCAAAAAATCTTTGAATGTTTAACTAGTTAATGTGTCGTTTCATCCTTGGCTTTATTTGAATTCAGAGGAAACTTTCTCTGCAGTGTGGTAAACTAGTAAAATGTTAACTTGGTGGTCTGTTGCTTACATTTTTAGCACTCACACAGTCAAGATTAGATGTTTGAAGTTAACATATAGTTGACATTTCTTTGCATTCACACCCATCCTCATTGTCTTGTTATATTAATGTTAAAAAAGTGGATTAACAGAAAAATACCATCTTTCATGATTAGGTTTTGTCTTTTTTTTTAATCTAAAATACCCCAAATTTACTAGTTTGTTCTGTTAATTTAAATATTTTTTCGGTCTTTCTCGATGATGAACTGAAATACTTTGAGTTTTATTTAGCTGAGACTTTAACTGGACCATACAAACACATAAACATGGTATTTGCAAAGCTGTGGTCATGTTGCACACACTGTAACTGTTACATGCAGTTAGTTTGCACATATTATGATTGTTATTTTAAAGGCTCAAACACTGTGTGTATCACACCACAGGCTGCTGAGGTTGTGTGTATCTGTGGTAGAATTTCTTCTCCGGGGTTGCTCCTTGCTGATGCATGTGAAGGACTTCTGGATTATTCTAGGTTACAGCGCACAAAGAAATGCGCGCACACACACTTTTAAGTACAGTCACACACATTTTCATGCACACAGCTGCACAGAGTCTCTCTTTCTGTCTCTCACACATGTATAGTCTCTCGCCCTGCTCCACGCCTGTTAGCTGTGTGCTCTCTCTGTGTCTCTGTGCAGGGATTACTGTGTCCCGTGTGATTATCTGTCTATTAATAGTTTCCTTTAAGGCTGTTCACATGCTCGTATAGCGGCAGAACTGCAGGATCCAGAGGCCCCTGGCTACTGCAACGCAAGCTGACCCCAAATCCTGGAGCCAGTAATTACTGTAATGAACTACACTGTACTGTAAACTACTGTACTGAGATGAAGACAGGGGAGGACCATGCTCACACTGTAGACAACCACAGAAAGCATACAAAACAAACGTGTATTCTCTGCACTGCCAAGAAACAAACAGAATACGAGTGTTTTTATATGTGAGTTTTTATCTTTTATCATTATTTTGATAATCATTATGTCATTACACACCAGCCTTGTTAGCACTGCTGCAAGAGCCACACTGCATTTCAGTTCATGTGTTGTATGCGTGTGTGACACATCAAACCTTTGATTCTCGATAAAGGTATACACACACCTTTTTATGTCCCCATTTCACAATACATGCACTCAAGCATGTGTATTAGGGGTGTGCCACAGTGCAAGCTGTGGAGGAATATTATTTTAAGACCTCATCACACTCCCTGTAATGCATATACATTTACAGGCAAGAATGTGCACATGCACTCGCCTACAGACTCAAGTGGCCTGAGCAACCACTGAAAAATGCTGCGTTTGTCACTTAATAATTGTTCTTTAAAAGTCCGACTGGTTGTGCTCTCTTCTTCTGCTTCTTATTTCTTGTGTATTTGATGGGTTCACTACCTGTATCCTTTTAGCCAACGGAGGAAAGTCCTCAGCTACTCGGTCCTCTAAAAACAAATATATGGACAGAAATATAAAATGATTAATGTGAATGGAATATAATTGCTTCATAATAATCTAGTAATAATCTAATCTTTCAGCCAACCCTGCGGTCATAGAGGAAGAGAAACGGTGAATTCTAAGATCAGGTATACTCATGTTGATGTTGCATTAAAACTGAGGGAAGTAGCTTTGTGCGTAATATCTAAAATCGTACTTTCATGTCGCATCCGAATATACGTGTGTGAGTATACAGTCATTTTTCAGCTCTGTTTTTGGTCTCCTGACAACAGTTTCTGGTCCCTAGCTGTTAGATGTTCCACTTTCTCCACCAACTAGTTGCTAACTCTGTCCACCTGCTGTTAGGTGTCGAGTAACAATACTGATAAAAGTTCTCCATCTACATTCTGGTAGTCTACATTTAAACACTTTTTTTCTTGCTTTCATCCAAGGAAACTTTAAAAGATAGCAGACTAGAATATGTTGGACACGTAGACTGCAGATATTTAGACATTCCGGGCAGCTCTGCTTTTTGGTGTTTGACCCTATGTGTGGTCATAAAACATTCAGGGTAAATAGGAGCTTGTGTCATCTTGTTGGATTGGAAACAACTACAGTCTGAAGATCATTTTCCATACTAGTTGCATTTGTTGTCTCATTTTTAAGTGAAATAATGACAAAAGGCCTTTGCTGTGAGGAACGAGTGGTTACTGTGGGAATGTTCTTCCATCCTGCTAAGTTTGTGGACGACAGATTAAATCTGCAGGGCCCAGGACTGCTGCCAGTCACTCAGGGGTTGGGATTGTTTGCGGCTGGCCTGGTTGGACACAGCCTCAGTGAGCTGAACTGAAGCAGGAGGCCAGCAGGTCGTGAGTAACTAGTGGCATTTGGATCAAAACATATTCAGTTTAATCACTTTAAATGCGCTTGGTGAGATCTGCCAAGGGTTGTTTCCCAGGACAGGAGACTGCACTTCGTCTTTGAATAGTCAGAGCTGCTGGAAGAGGATTTCAGTCATTCTAAACAGTTGAAGTGATTTTTGATGTAGACACTTCTTTTAAAGTTATAAACATATTTTTATCCAGATGCAGAATGAGCCTTTATGAAGTCTTTACAATGGCAAGAAACATTCTGTCCTGAATACCACTGTTTGGGCTCCGGAGCTTCACAATGTGCGAGCTGATGTTATCGAGTATGTTGAGTATTTGTATGCAACAAACAAACCTAAACGTGCTTTGAGAGACCACACATTCACTGCAGCACGTAGCTTTGTAAGACAGCATATGCGCATTGAGTGGATGCAGCGTGCTATTATAGTACAGACATACATGGTCACCGCACTACAAGTTAAGGTAGCATAGCTGCCCAAAAATGCACGATTAAAGTTAAAAATTGAAGAACAAGATGCGCCAGCAGACAAAATACAGGGAGACGGTGTCAAATAACTTCTGAATACTTAAGATTTACACTGTGTGGTCAAAAATATTACAACTCTTCTTAAATTTTATGGTTCGTTTCACCAAACTCTGGCAAATAAACGGCAAAAGATTTCACATTCTACATTATCAACAAAATGCCAGAAAAAAATCCCTTTATGTCAGTATCGTACAGCACTACTGTGCACTAATAAGAATAAAAGAACCTTTTTAACATTTTAACCACAGTTTATTAAGTCACATCAGCTTTTGTGACTACATTATCTTATCGCGTCAGGAAATCTTGATGAAATCACATGTCACGGTGAAAAGACAGAAACATTTTAGGTAACCTAAATTTAACACCCGTCAAGCTTAAACTGTAGCCTGTTTTATTTTAATGACTGAGAAAAGTGCTGAAGCTAAATTGATATAATTTAAGATGTAAGATATACTAGACACAACCAGATACTTGTATTCTTGCACAACCACTGTATGAATGCATTAATTCATACATTCACCCATGAATATTAGTAAAGGATTATGCATCTAATATTAAGTTTTGTTGTTAAGTTGAATAATTAAACTACTTGCTCTAAACAGCTGTGTGTTACGGTGAGGTGAAAAAGTAATTCCATTGTTACCTGAAAAGTTTCACTCATTTATATGCTGTGTGTCACTCAACATGAAGTGCAGCAGAATTCATAATGACAGACAAGGACTTTGAAGTGTAATTTTGGAGGATGCTCACACACACACACACACACACAGAGTGCTGCTGCTGCTTTCAGAGCAGCTTATTTCTTACATAATAGCGGCCCACTCCTGTTGGGGACGGGAAACATAAGGTCTGAGTTGTGGCGATCAGGGAAGAGAGTTGTTCGTCTTCGTGCACGTCTGAACTCTGTGTGACCCTCTGACTTGTCTGCGACTGCAGAAACTGAATAAAGAGGCTCGTCACCTTGTTCTGCCTGTACATCCATATGGTCTGTGACAGCTCAGCCTCCGCTGCTCCCATCAGAAACACTCATTGCTGCTAATGAGGGTGTCTCACTCATGGTTTGCAGGTTGGAAATGGAAGATGCATAAATAAAAAGCTTATGCAGAGCAGGAGACCTCGGGCATGCAGCAGCAGCATCCTTTGTTTTCTGTGACAAACATTTTTGTTGAAAATGAAATAAATAACTGTGGAGAACTTATAACAAACACACTAACTGAGCTACTGCTGAGCACAGATTTTTAATGTGCTCCCTAAACTTTAGTGCCTCTACCTGCGTGTGTGAGACGCAGCTGCAGCTGAAAGTCCTACAACAGAACAGAAAAACTTCAAACTGTCAAATTACTGCTTAATGAAGAGGAACTATGAAATAAAAGCAAAGTGCTGTTAAA
>JAUMHL010000015.1:1689805-1691403 GCA_032362345.1 Sandelia bainsii
TAACCTGCTTTTGAATGTGATACAACAGAGAGTGAACTAACCCAAAAGCAGGCTTGTAGTTTTAAAGAAGGATCATGTCTGTTCTCTCCGAGCCTGAAGGTTTGATCATCAGTTACATCTTTATATTTCTCCTCCAGGCTCCATCGCCCTTCTTTGTCTGCTGCTCATTGATCTTCCACTTGCTTTCAGAGCCTCACAATGAAGCTCTTTCATGTGTTCATGTTTAATTTATGTTGATATTTTCTCTATTTTTCTCCTCTCCCAGTATAATCAATGGTTTTGCTCTGCCACTGAAAGCGGAGCATAAACAGTTTCTGGTCAAAGTGTTGATCCCCCTCCACACTGTCAGGAGTCTGTCCCTCTTCCACGCACAGGTAATATGTTTCCTCCTAGTAACATTCTTAGTATTTCTTCTACATTGGCTGAAAACTGTGTAAAAAATTAATTGTAAGTCACTGAAATCTCCCTGGAAACAGAGAGTTCTACATACAGTGTGTCAAACTTTGTCAAACCTGCACAGTCTTTTAAAGGATGTGTGTGTGTTTGTCACACAGAAACATGGCTGTGTGTGAAAATAGATTAAAAATAGATTTCACCAATGAACCTTAAGGACATTTAAAAACCACCAAGTCAGATTGAAGTCATTAAAAATCAGTTTTGCAAAGTATTTGTGCTCCAGTTTTAGTTTGTCTGAGTTAATGTGATAAGTGGACTTGGGTTCTGATATCAGGTTCCTTTTTGATCATGTTCTGGATCTTTATCAAACCACTTCGCCTTATTATTTACTAGTAAATGTTGAAAACATTCAGATAAAATTCTCATTTTTATTCTGCTTCCTCTGATTAAAATGACCAACGTCAGTGGCTTCACATATAATCAGCTGTAGACTGTGAACCTGTGCGGGGTTTAATGTGCTCTCTCATCTTCATGCATGTGTGGAGCGTGTCCGTATATGGATCTGTCGGAGGACAAACACAAAGCATGAATCAACACCCTAACGTCGTCTTAACTAGAAGTGATTCAGCTTTGCTAACCTGTTATCAAACCCCAACACTAGCTGTAACTAACCTAAACAGATAAAGTGCATTAAAATGACAGTAATAAACCTGTGTTTTCTCTCCCCACAGTTGGCGTATTGCATTGTACAGTTCCTAGAGAAAGACCCAACATTAACAGAACCAGTAAGTATTAGTGGACTTGTTTATGTCTGTGAATCCACTGTCACAAAGTTGCTGTGACTTGATTTGTGACTTGTAACCAGTGTATAGAGCTAAATGTGATAAAGTCCAGTCTGATGACAGAGCTGTTTGAAGTGAGACATTACATCGTCTTCACTGGCAGCATGCATACAGTGGTGTGAAAAAGTCTTTGCCCCCTTCCTGATTTTTTACATTTTTGCATATTTGTCAAACTTAAAAGGTTCAGATCAGGAAACAAAGATAACCCACGTAAACATAAAATGGAGTTTTTAAGTGATGATTTTATTTATTCAGGAAAAAAACTATCCAAACCTACATGGCTCTATGTGAAAAAGTAATTGCCCCCTAAACCTAATAACTGTGTGGCCCACCCTTGACGGCAACAACTGCAATCAAGCG
>JAUMHL010000015.1:1691503-1704565 GCA_032362345.1 Sandelia bainsii
AAAATCATCACTTAAAAACTCAATTTTATGTTTACTTGGGTTATCTTTGTCTAATATTTAAATTTGTTTGATGATCTTAACCTTTTATGTGTGACAAATATGCAATAAAGTAAAAAAAATCAGGAATGGGGCAAACACTTTTTCACACCACTGTATATGTTGTCCTCATGATCACTGACATCATGCATCTGAGAGAAGTTTGAAAACTTACAGAAAACATTATCAAGTGGACTGAGAGTGAAGATTTACTGTCAGATCACAGCGACTGTATAGAAACATTAGCATCAGACAGGCAGCAACCAGTCGATCAACAGAAACTTCATGTGCATGTGTTTGATAATCAAAGACGCTTTTTAAGCAAAAATAGCAAATGTTTGCCCTTTGTAATTTCTCACATCTGAGCATGTCTTTATCATCCTTAAGTTGAAGAGGTCAACTTAAGCTTTGGAAAATTTAGAACTTTTACTATTTTGTGATGTTTTATAGACTAAACAAAAAAATTACTGGCGTCTTTATCAGTGACAATAATCATTAGTTGCAGCTCAACTTTTAGTGCAAATTTTTTAACTTGTATTTAAGTATTTTACTCCTGAACCATCCTGATAAATGTTGTGGAAAACTTGAGAATTGAAGGCAACGACTGCATCAGAGATTAAACAGGTTTTACATCAATCATCAGCGTTGGCAGTTTCTGCAGGTCCTTAATAATGAATACTTTCTTCAGTGGATGTAATTTTACACCCTAAAAACTCTAAAAGTTTTACATCTGATTTTGATTGGTCTTAGAAACAACTGGTCATGTTTAGTTTATTTTTTTCAGTTTTAGTAAACACTGATTTTTAGCCGGCGCTAATGTGACTGTTCCTGGTTGAATATCTGCAGCTAACTGATGTTAGTTCAGTGACTTAAATTGAAGCAAAATTGAATTTGCGGTTTGATTTTTCTTCATATCATTCACACTTTTCTGTGCTGTTGATATAAATCACTTCTTAAATTGTGTTCAACTTTGTCTAAAAAAGGTATTAAAATGTCTTAAATCTAACTAAACACTGCAGTGTTGGAGGATCAGCAGTCAGTAACTCAGTTCTCTTCCTCCTCAGGTCATCAGAGGCTTATTGAAGTTCTGGCCAAAAACCTGCAGTCAAAAAGAGGTGAGGCTCTTTCTTCACTCGCAGCCTGTGTCTGGTTCAAACTCTCCTCGTGTTTGTGTCTCTGTTAACATTTTCCTCCGTTTCTGTGGTTCAAGGTGATGTTTTTAGGCGAGCTGGAGGAGATCCTGGACGTCATCGAACCCACACAGTTCGTGAAGATCCAGGAGCCGCTCTTCAAGCAGATTTCCAGATGTGTCTCCAGCCCACATTTCCAGGTCTGTGGCTCGTGTCCTGCCAGTGTGTGAAGCACTGACTCAGCATCAGTGTGGTTTAACTGTAACAAAGAGTTGAAACAAGCTTGTACAGAGTGGATTTAGCACTTTTAAGGGAAACCCTGTACTTAAATAAAGCTTCTGCATTTAAAAAAGATACTTGAAACTTTAAGATTCAAGAGAGGTTTATTGTCAATACAGCAATATTCACAGTATACAGCCGATCGAAATGCAGTTTCACACATGCCCCCCATGGTGCATTTGAATGTCAAAAAAGAAAAGTATCAAAATATACAACAAGAAATTATACATTAATAAATAGTAATCTAACTGAGTTTTAGTAAAATAAAAAGGGTTCTAATTTGTCTAAGGCAAGACACTACAGATAAAAGAAATTATTGTTAATATTTCCATCTGTCACATCATATATGAACGCTTAGTTCAAGTTTTAGTTCAAGTTTGTCTTTGTTACCTTTATCCCAGGTTGCGGAGCGAGCTCTGTACTACTGGAACAACGAGTACATCATGAGTCTGATCGAGGAGAACTCCAGCGTCATCCTGCCCATCATGTTCGCCAGCCTCTACAGGATCTCCAAAGAGCACTGGAACCCGTGAGTGGCTTTAAAATAAAGAATAATAGTATCGGACGAGGCGCGTCCTCTTTAACCTTTGTAGATTTTCACCAAGAGATGCTCGGGTGTCGCTTTTAGGTGTGGGGCGGTTTTAAGGTCATTTTGTTCCCACACTAAATTGTGTTGTGTTGCTGATCTGCAGCACTTTTCCTTCTTTTTCTCTTTTGTGTGAGCTTCTCTCACCTCTGAGACTGAGAGAAACATTCATGTTTTCCAATAATTTAAATGTCCTAATAAATAAAGTTAAAAGGAAAAACACATAAAACACACAAATTGTAATTTTCTATTCACAGAGCATGAACAGCGTTACATCTGCACGTGTCCTCCAGTGGCAAGAAATGCTGCAGCCGCTGCTTTTCTTTAGAGGAAAACGTTGAATGTGATGTTCTGCCTGAGTTTGTGCAGCTTAAAAAATATTAAATCATCCACTGTTCAGTGCAGGATGTTCAAGAAGCCTAAAGTAGAAATTCAGTAAAAACTATAAGCTGCAATTTCCTGTCAGTGGAACAAATTAAGAACTTTTCCACTTTTCCTGCAGCCGTGGACTCATTAGTGACGTTTACAGAAGCTGTAAAACTGTTGAATGTGTTGTTGTCGGCTGTGACCCGTGAGCGCTCTCTCTCTCTCTCTCTCTCCGTCCTTGCTCTACTCAGGGCCATCGTGGCGCTGGTGTACAACGTACTGAAGGCCTTCATGGAGATGAACAGTACCTTATTTGATGAGCTCACAGCCACTTACAAGTCAGACCGCCAACGGTAAGAAGCTGCTCACGTTCCCGTCATCACTGATGGAGAATGTTGTGAATAACGTGACGGTGAATGATGGTTTCAGGCTGCTGAGTAACAAGTCAGAGCAGCTCGCACGCACACAACAATTAGCTGTGCATAGAAACGGCAATAGAAGTAAACGTTAACATGGGACACACTTTGTTGTTTGTGAAAATTTGGGCAGATTGAATGAAATTGTTAGAAGCCAAAGCACAGTGATTTCAAATAGAATAACCTCTGAACAGGTGATAAAACCTCGTCCTCCGTGTTTGTTATTGTTTGTCAGTGAGAAGAAGAAGGAGAAGGAGCGGGAGGAGCTGTGGAAGAAGCTGGAGGACCTGGAGCTGAAGCGGGGCCTTAGGAGAGACGGGATCATCCCGACTTAACGAAGACAGCGCCACGCTCCCCACTGCCCCGACCGCCTCCCATCCCCTCCCCCTTCCACCTTTCCTTCATCCGATTCCCCCTCCCCTTCATCCTGACCCCGACTTCCCTTGCTCCCCCTCCACATCAGCCATGTCTGCCCAGAGCTCCGAGATATCCCCGGTAAAGGCCATCGCCTCTGGATCGACACAGGGCGCCCGCTGGTTTCTTAATTGTTTTTTTTTTTTGTTTTTTTATGTGTTTTTTTTTCTCCTGTGTTTGTGCGACTTACTTTACAGTAGATTCATCACGTCTGTTTTCATTATTTCAACAGCACTGTAAATAATTATTTTTTCTTTTTTTTCCCTTAAACTGATATTATTGCAAACAGAAAAACAAAACAATAATAATAAAAAAGAAAAAAAATAGAAAATGAGAAAATGACTTGTGTGGGAGGGGGATTTAAACAACAACAACATTAAAAAAACATTGGGAACTGTAGGACGTGAAACGAACTCTTGGAAAACGGAAACAACAAAAAAAGAGAAGATAGATTGATTTATACTCTCCATCTTCTGTATGTAACTTTGATTTTTCTGCTCCTCTGTGCTTCTCTCGTCACTTCCATCTTCCTCTGCCCCCGATGGTGCGTCTGCCATTTCTGCCCCCCTGGCATAGAACATCCGGACAGATTATGGGTCCCCCTGTCTCTCCCCTGAAGGTTCTGTAAGGACTGCCCCCTGTCTGTCTACCTGACCCCCCTTCCTGTTTAAAACAGGGGGGGGAACTGAACAAAAACACATTTAAAAACAGGGACTTTGTCAGTTCACACATTTTAACACCATCTCTTTGAGTGCGTTTACATGCGTGTTTTAGTATAGATAACGAAGTGTAGTCGGTGGGTGGAGGGAACATTTTGTATCAATGAATTTGTTTTCCTGCTCGATACTTTTTTCATTCTCTACATTGGTTCATTTTTAACCTTAAACTACACATTTAATACTGACATACTCCAGCACATTGTCTCTATTACCACTGCTTTATTTCTTATTTCGTTCTAAACCTGAGGATTCAGACCCCTACAAGATGAATCTGTCACAAGAGAACAGCACAGGTAGGAACTAGTGTAAAAACTGAAGTGAAATAGACAAAATCCTGGTTCCTTTTTTTTGTCTTTTATCTAATCGTTGCTTCCCTCTTGTGAAATAATGTCACTCCTGAGTTGAACTGGTTCAGGTGTCTTCATTAAGTCCAGAAACCTGCTCACAGTGTTGCAAAAATGTTCCTCAGAACTTAAGATCTCTCCCAGTGTTTACATTATTTTCAGTATAGTACAGGTGTCTGTACAACGGTTACAGTATAACCTGCAGCTACTGCAGGATGATGTTTGTGGTGCTGATTCACAGAAAAGAGAACAGCTGGTTACGTTATGCATCATCCAAGCGTGATGGGAACTGTGTTGAAAGCCAAAGAGCTCATAATTCATCTTCATCTGGTTTTAAGCTGAGTGATGCTTTCAGCGGCATTTATGGTGAAATTACTCTAGATTAAAAGTAATATTAAACTTAACGACTTGTGGCCTCTTTGGCTTTCAGTAGAGCTGTAGTTCAAGGTTTCACCAATAAAATCATGACACACTTTTACACTATAATTACATTTTACCCCCCTTCAGAGATGCACTCTTTCCATTAATCTGATGCTGTCTGAACATGTCGGCTCCATGTCTGAAAGGGCCCCTGGTCCCTTGCGATGGCAATCTTATTAGGTCGGACACTTCTGTGTGACTTTGAATGCAGCACCGTTTGGCCCTACATTTCACTGAAAATGATATTGATCTATTATCTATCACAGTTGTCTGCCATATTGTAGTTAATAACGCATGTGGCAGGTGTTGCATGATGACAGGAGGCCGTTTCCCTGAACACTGATTCACTCCTCTGTTCGTTCAGCTTTTTGTCTTCAGATAAAATGTGTCCTACAACACGTGCAGCACCAACAGAGATGAGGCTGTGTGCTTCAAAATACAGGGCGTGAAATCAAATCTCAAGTGAAAATATGAGTAATTAAGTAATTTAGGGAGATGTTTACAATCCCACCCACCCTTACAACACCAACACTCAGCCCTGTCTGCATCACCTGGGATACTTTTAATTTGAAAGAGTTGCCGTATCCTGTTTTGCTGTTTGCTTGAATGAGCTCATATCCTGCGTAGTTCAACATCCTGTTCACCATCATTGTTTTTTTGTTTTTTACTTTGTTGTGAGCGGTGTAACCCCACCCCCACCCCCACCCCATGAGATGGGTCTCTGCTCACATGGGGGTTAATTTATGAGCCCGTGTATATATGAAAAGGACTATAAGAAATCCAGGACGTTTCACATGTAGACGCACTCGATTCATTTCCACCTCCAACAAAAATGGACTATTCATCATCACTTGATTATTTTCTCCTTCCCTCCATCTTTTTTTTTTTTGTGGCCCAGATATAATATGATTTAAAAACTGAAAAAAAGATAAAAAAAGGGTTGGAGAAATACAAATGTTTAATTATTTTAAAAAAAATAAAGAGATATTAAATTAAACCTGTTTTGTGATAAAGCCCAGATGCTGCTTTGCTTTATTTACTGGGTTCACAGGGTGTGTGTGTGTCTGGACGTGTGCGATGGTGAGTTTAAACTTGACGTATGAATCGAGTGTTTATAATTTAAAAAAATAGACAAAACAAGCAGAAAAAACACACGATTTAAGCACATATTGCAGGAGACAGGCTGTTGTTTTTTTTTTTACAGTATAGAATGAAGCTGGTGATTTTCCTTATTCTTGTTTTTAACAAAACCCATGAAAAGACCAAAACTCTGTGTTAATCCATCGTCCAGCGCTTTGTAACTTCTCCGATATGTCTGCGGCTCCGTGAACGTTTCTTCCTAATGGAGATGTGACTCTTTTGGAGCCGCTGAAACACGTGGATTGTTCCATAACGTGTGTGTATGCCTTCCTGCTATTAAAATGGTAGTTACCAATGAATTCTTCATTGTGTAAAGTCACAAGAAAAAGTAATGAAATGTGATCTGATCTACAACTAACACGTTACTTCAAGCTGATAAAACACAAACAGTCCTGATCATTCATGTCTTTATTAAACATACAGAGTGACGGTGGAAAAAGTAAGTGAAACAGTGTTGAACCACCTTTGGCAGCAATGAACCAGTTCTTCCTGTGACTGTGGATTAGACCTGCACAACATCCATGAGAAACTTTTTGGACCACTCTTCACAGAACAGCTTCAGGTCTGGACTCTGACGGGCCGACTTCAAAAGGTGGATTTTGTGTCTCTGAGGTCATTCTGTAGTAGATTTACTTTGGCTGCATCACCCAGCTTCTTCAGACCTTCAGCTTGCAGACAGACACTCTGATAAACTTGTGAATTTATTTCCACCTCCACATTAACAACTGGTCCAGGTCAAGACGCAGCAAAGCAGCCCCAGATCATGACGCTGCCTCCACCGTACTTCACAGTTGGGATGATGTTTTCATCTTGGTTCTGAGTGTCAAGCTGCTCGTTGGCAAACTTCAGGTGTACTGCAATGTTTTTAGGTGTCATAGGTCACAACACACGAGTGAAAAAAACAAGGCACAGAACAACAATGGAACAAAAATCCTTTACATACTGACAGCTGCTTCATACATAACAGATCAGCATTTATTAGTTGGTTGTTTTTTATTACTCATCTGCATTTGCAAAATAACTAGTAACTAAAGCTGTCAAATGTAGTGGAGAAAAGGTATCGCTAAAGTACTGTACAGTTGTATAGCACCTCCAAATTATAGGACCTATTTATGCAGAGTGACTTTGTTATTTTAGTTTGAGCTGTCTCAGAAAATACAGTGGAACAAAGTCTTACTGACTTATTGCTGCATAATAATTCCTCAGTAAATGTTTCACACTTGCAGCCGATTAGTGCAAAATAATTGTGACATTTTGACATTATTACCTGGTAATTTGGCAAAAATTGTAATGAAATTACAGCAAATGAAACAAGGGTAAATTTTAATATAATTACCGGGACATTTGTGCTTTATTCAAACAATATTTCACCCAATTACTGTTGGAGAGGGAAAAAAACAAGCAAATTATTATGTTTCCTTGTTAAGTTACTGGTATGAAGACACAATGAAGTTGAATATTTCCCTAAATAATTACAATTTTAAAAATGTGTTTGCTTATAATTATATAATTACCTGTAATTTAATAGGTTACTGAGAAATCTTAACAGTGGCTAGCAGAGGTTGTGCAAATGTAGTCAGTTTTAATACCATACAGTGCCAGAATAAATGCTAAAAAAGCACAAGATCAGTGAGAAAGAAGCAGAAAATATTAACCTGGAGCATTTCACTGGTGAAAACAGCCACCTCGTGTGGGAGCTCAGAGTCTGAGCAGATCTTCAGTCTCCCAGCAGAGGTCAGCAGAGACCTGCAGGTTAGAGAAGAGCTTCACCGCCTGTAAAACTACATCACTAAAAGGGGGAGTTCAGCAGATCACTGCACAGAACCACAAGTCGACTTGAGTCCATAAAATCAGTTTGAGTCCTAGAAATAAATCAGACCTCTGTGGTCGCCTGGTTCTGGATCGCTGCTTGTTCTGGGATCCAGAACTTCAACTGCAGCTTAAAACCTTGAGCCTCACGACTGTTTAATAGACTTTAGGACGATTCATAAGTTCTTATTCTATTTTTCTGCTTTATTATGTTTTTTTCTTTAAACATTATTGAATCTATGTTTTGCTCTTTGTTTTTATGTATTTTATTTTTTGTGTCATTCGTCTGTAGATCACTTCCAATTCCATGAACTTGTACAAAAGTTACTATGCAAATAAAACAAAACCTTCCCGACTCATTACAGAGCTACTGAGACCTTTTCTCTTCTTCAGTGGTGAAAATTAAGTAAGTAGGAACGTTACATTACTTGAGTGTTTCTATTTGATTTACCATCAAACACCATTTGCATGTTGACCAAACAAATCTTTCCTTTTTATGACATTATTTGAATAACCGTGACCATTTAACGGTGTAAGCGCTTTGTTTATTCATTTACTTATTGCAGTTAGTTGTTATTTAGCACTTTATTAACACTTTATTGTTTTGATTTCTTGATGTTGATTAGATTCATATTAACTTAACTTTGCCATAGTCTCAGAAAAATAATGGTTCTTCTATGGCATCAGTCTAAAGAACCATTTTTGGTTCCAGTTGGCACCTTGATTTTTCTGAGTGTACGAGGTTAGAAGCTGCTGCAGCCGCCTGTGAACACGTTCGGGTTCTCAGGAGAGTCTGCTCTTCACCTACATTCTGCACTAAAACTCTTGGTGAGTTACTCTTAGAGCATGTTTCAAGTGTTTTTCCTCAGTCTGCAAGGTAGAAGCTACTTTTTACAGTTTTTCATGGAGCATGATTGCAGTCCGGGTCCTGCGTTTGGCTCAGTGTCAGCACGCAGCAGACCAGACGCCATAATTAGTGGTGTGGGTGGAGCTGATGGTGATTATTTGTCTCATTAGAAGTCACTCGACAAGCATATAAACCCTGACAGATCACGCCAAACAAAGTGGTTTCTTAAGAGTCGTCCCGCTTTTTCCACTGGTTCAGGTGTAATAACTGGAAGCTCCGTGACGCCTCAGCTCACCTTTGACTCTGAGCTCTTTATAAAATAAAATTCAGTGACGTGCTGTCATAATTCATGAGCTCACAGCACCGATAACTGAGCTGGTTACCCCGCCCTCACAGTTTTTTTTCTCTGGGTCACACATGTATTCAGCATTTTGCAGTGTGGACATGAAACTGTACATTTGATTAATTTGCTGTAACTTTTCTTGGTCATGGAGGCAGCTGAAACAATCCAGAACTTGTTTGCAAACAATTTTCTTATTGCCATATCCAACCCAGAGCAACACGATCATTCATTTGGAGTCATGTTTGTGTCCATTTAATTAATCTAAATCTGTTCTTCACTGTCTTTTTGCTCTGTTTTTGGTCTCCACCTGCTGCTCTATACCTGCTAAATGCTCCTCTCTCCTGTCTCTGCTGCTGCACAGGCAGTAGATGCAGTGGAAAGTTGCATTTTTCAGCCTTTTCACCAACCAGAGCAGTAAAATCGTTGGCTGGACATCGTCAACCTTTCAGCTGGAAAAGCAGTTTCCTCTGCCCAGTGATCCATGATGCTTGTGGCACATTTACTTTAAGCAGCACTGAGCTGTAGTAGCAGATGTTGGCCTGAAGGGGGAGTCACACTCCAACCCTTGTTGTGTTGCATAGTTAAGAAGAATCAACCTCAGCTTGCATGCTCATATTTTAACTTTGTGTATATGTTTATAGTTTTAATACAGATCAGATATTTTCCCTTCATGATGCAAGAAAATATGAAAACCTGTGCTTATAACTATAAGGTACGAAAGCAGTTTGTTTCTCATGATTTCTCTACTTTTTCTCTCTTCACGCTTTTATTTTGGAGATCACAAAGTTCCTCTCGTTCCTTCCTCTCTTCCGCGTTTCTTCTCCTCTTTCTGTGCTTTGAACAAATCACGTCAGACGCAGCTTCTGTTTTCCCACCTCTCCTTCCCTTCCTTTATCTCCTTCACGTTCTCTCCTCTCCTCTTGTTCCCTCCTTTTCCCTCATTCTTCTCCTTTACTTCCTTGTTTCCTCCTCATCCTCTCCCCACCCTCCTTCTTTAATCTTTCCCCTTTCCTACTCTCCTTGCCTCCATGAATTCCTCCTCTCTTGCATCCTCGTTGCCTGTGCCTTGTCTCCTTTATTCTTTCTCTCCTTATTTCCTCTTCTACTTTCCTTCCCCCATTTCTTCTCTCCTTCCTCTTTCTTCTTCCACCAACTCCTTATTTTCTCATTTTCTCTCCTCCTTGACTCTTCTTCTAACTCTCCTTTATTCCTCACCTCCTTTTCACTTTGCTTCTCCTCCTTTTGTTGCTGCTCTCCTTCCACTTTTTTATAATTTGTCTTTCTTTTCTTTCCTCCACTCTTCCTCTCCCTCTCCTCCTTCTTTCCTCAGTCCTTCTCTCTTTGTTTCTTCTTGTTTCTCCTCCTCTATAAATATGTCTTTATTTTGTCCTCCTCTACTTGTTTCCTCCTCTCCTCTGTTTCTCATTTCCTCTCCTTTTCTTCTTTCCTCATTGTCGTCCCTTTGGCCAGTGTCTTTGCTTTCTCCTCTTTTCCTGGTGTCCTCCTTCTCTTTGTCTACATTTCTACCTCTTCGCCTCACTCCACTCCTCTAACACTTTATTTCTCTTATCCCCTCTTACTTCCTCTCCTCTCATCTCCTCCTCTTGTCTCCTACATTCTCCTTGTTCCTCTTACCTTCTTCTCTCACCTCTTATCTTCATTTTTCCTGATTTCCTCTCCTCTGACTCCTCATTTTACATCCTCATTTTTCTTCCCCGTTTCTTCTCCTCCTCCTCCTCCTCTTCCCTTCCTTTCCATCTCTTCTCTGTCTGGATGCTTCCTCTCCTCCTGCACCTTAATCCTCATGCTGTAATGAATATAATCCCATATTGCCTCAGGTTAATCTTTTACCACTTAGTGATTCTCCACATAAAAACAAGAGACGCAGCCAAGAGTTCAGTCAACATTAGCAGTGTGATGTGCTGCTGCAAAGCCCTCGGGGATCCACAGAGGACATACACATGCTATAGGAACATTTTTTTAATGCTTCTTTGATAATAACGAGAGATAAAAAGCTATTTTGTTTCCTGACAGAGGTATTAAAACGTATGAATCCTCCCACTCACCTGCCATAAATAATGCTGCTGTAGGAGCTGCGAGCCCACACACACACACACACACACACGCACGCGCGAACTGTAGCTACGAATGCATGATGTGTGATATACAACAAGGCTGTGTCACCCTGACTGCTGCTTCTCTGGAGACCAACGCACCACCAACGTGTGTATTTGCTGCCGTGACTAATTGTCAGAGTGAATTATTCCACCTGGTTTATTGAGCTCATTTATATCAGAGAGACTCGCAACATGAAGAACAACCGTCCAGAGACCTGCTTCAGATGCATTTTTATGCTTCCTGGTGTTGACTAGAGACAGTACACAAACAGGTGTGCAGCAAACAGGAGTTGATGTTTCAAGTATGTACGAGATGAACAATGCACACGTGTGTAAAAGGCCCCTCATTCCACCTACATATGTAGAAGCAAGCAATGAATAAAAAACACATACAGTAAGTGCACTGGAATAAAAAGAAATGGACACAAGAACAAATCACGTTTAGCTGAGGCTGAAAAAGGGATCAAGTCTAAAAACGTCATTATTCAGTGTAACATTATGGTTTGATTGTCCATAAACATGGAGACAGCATCTTACAAAAACACTGAATCCAACCTGTGCAGGTACGTTAGTGAGCTGTAGAAACTTTTATACGCACTGTTTTGCTGCTGCTGAGGTCAAACTGTTTGTCATGTTTGTATAAACCTGTTGGTCTCTACCAGACGTCACGTCCAGAACAGACACGCTGCCATAGTCATTATGACTACAAATCACACACGTGTAGTTGTTTTATCTCTTTGTAGTTACTTTGTGTATCTTGCTGTACTTTTCCATCTCTGTGGAGCCATTTAACTGACTTTACCACAGGAAATGTTATAAGTCACTCCACACTAAGGCTCTGGGGCCCAAGAGGTCTTTGCCCAGCACTGACTGCTCAATAGTTCTTCCATGAATATACTGAGTAGTTTGAAGGCTTAAAACCCTGCACAGTGGTTTATGATATTCACACACGGTTTTACAACTCTCACAAGTTGTCACTGTTCCAATTGATTTTTTGTTGCAGTGTAGAAATACGACATTCACATTAGAAAGGAATCTACCAGGAACATGATGATGTGTGTGTTTGATGGAGCACCGCGCTGCCATGTGCCTCATTCACATTAAAGACTGTGGTTTGTGGCCTGAACGACAACCTTACAGCTGAAACCTTACAGCGCTGCCGTGACCCACATTCACACACTGTCCAGTCAGGATGAAGTAAGAAATGACACAATACACTGGTGCGCTGCCGTGAATCTTCTCCTTTACCAACTTCACAGCTGCCAGTGTTGTTTCCAGAGCTTGTTTGTTGACAGGTGCAGATGGACGACACGTCTCTGCTTGTAGTTTCCTCCCCGGTTTGATGAGACGCGCTCGATGTCAGGATTCTGTTCTCATCTAAGTTTGGTTTTTCTCCTCCTGATTTCCACGTCTCCTGGATCTCTGAACCCTGACTCACCTCACCTGCTCACTCTCCCCTCTGTCACCCTCTGCCCCCACACCTGATGCTTCTTTACCAATTAGTGTCCCCAGTGCTCAGTACAGCCAGAACCAGTCACTGTCACATTGTCTGTTGTTCTAACTTCAGCCATGTGTTTTCTTCTGCTTGTCTGTGTAAGTAAAAATAGAAATATTAATACTATGACATTAATTTGTTTGTCACTTCAGTGTTGCAGCAGGTCATCATGGAGCTTATTTTAACACTTTATATGCTGTTGTCATGATTTGAATTACTCTACATACTGCTGGGTAACTTGTGAATTTCACACTCACTCTTATATAATTATGTTGTAATTTGTTTTATTACGGAAAAATAACTAGTTATCAAGAGTTCAAGCAACTCTAGTGGAGTAAAAGTACAAAATATGCCACTAGATTTGAAATCTAGTGAAGTCAAAGTATGAAGAAGCAGAAAATTGTTTTGAACCTTGTCGACCTACCTGGACTCTCTGCTTGATTCTCCATTCTTCCAGTCTGTGGTGTGTGTGTCTGGGTCCTCTGTTCCTCTGCTGGTTCTTTATACACAACTGTGACACTCTGTGAACGCTAATAATCATCTTCATCATTCACCTCATCATCATCGTTAACGTAGCTTCTTTTCTTTTCTCTGATCTCTT
>JAUMHL010000015.1:1732871-1753035 GCA_032362345.1 Sandelia bainsii
TTAATTTGTCATTAAATCAACAACGCTGTAAACCTAAGAGAAGCGCTAGCAAATGCGTCTACAAGTGACGTCTGACTGGAAAAAGTGGAGCTTTTTCAGTTTTTCCTGAGGATGTGGAGGGTGACCATCTTCGTTTCATACATTCCTGGTACTCCACAGTAAGGTTGTGCAGCAAATTGCTTGTGTTGCCAAAGTAAAACCAAAGTATCTCCAGACAACAGACACGGCTCCTTTTTCAGTAAAAGTCCTTCTGTGTCATGTTCAACTTCATCGTCTGCTACAGCTTCAGTTTCTGAATGTTTTCTGTTCTTTTTCACCGCGCAGGTACTCCGTTACATGCGTGTTTAGCAGTGTAGCAGTGAAAAAGGTCCCCCCCCTTAAACATTTTCCGTCTGCGCTCCGCTCTGAACGTTGTTTAGGCTATTTAAACCGGTATTGCGGTATAAGAAGAATCCATATAACAAAAATAAACAACAGTTTTCGGTCCCTCCAACTTGTGTTGTGTGCTTTTCTGAGGTGATGGGCAGAAATGAACGTAGAGGGATCTTTCTGATTCCCTGTGTTTGTGAGAGGACTTGGTGACTTTGTTGAGGCACATGTTACCATGGATGCAGCATTGTTTTTTACATATGGAAACAGCTAGCCTGCTATCAGCTACTAGCAATTATCCTTGCAATAGGCAGGCCTGATCCCAGGAGAGAGACCGAAAATCCACCAGAAATCATTTGGAAGACCTGAACTCAACCAGGAGCTGAGGAGGCGGCGCTGTGGTGCAGGGGAAAAGCGCTGATCACTGAACAGAATGGGACATGGCTGAAGGAATTCAGTCCTGATTCACTGGTTAAAAAGGCAAAACAGACCCTGCTACCAGGGAACTTCTCATGGAACTCAAGTTCTCAGCTTAAAGGCTCCTGTCAATTTGGCGCTGCTGTTGTTGCTTCTCATGAACTCACAAAACTTATCTATTGCATCTCACCTCCCTAATTGTATATTGTTATTATTACTGTTACGCTATTGATCTGTTCTGTATTTTTGTACTATATTTTAGATCAATTTTGTTCTGTTGGTTTTAACTTTTGATGTCAGTTTTATTCTGCTGGTGTCACCCCTGAATTTCCTTTTGGGGGGACAATAAAATTTTATCTTAACTTAAACAGCGTAGTGCATATTAATGATTTGCCTAGCAACAATTCTCTTATAGGCTTAATATCTCTAAGTTTAAATATTGGATATTCTAAAAAATACATCCTCACAATTTCCATTTGAAGGTGGGATTGGCTTGGAGGTAGCAGTCTTTTTGGGCCCAAAAAGAGTCGCAGTTTATTTTTGTAAAACAGTCTCTCTTACATTAATTAGCATCTTGACTGCCAGAGAAAGAAAGACTGAATAAACCTGTCTGTCACATACTGTATGTGTACAGTCCTCTCTTGAGATGCTTTGCAGCCTTTTATCTGGTTCTCATGTTTGATGCAGTTACTGGGGCTGATGTTCTCTCTGTTCTGTCCATTTATCAGAGACCAGCTTCCTCCTGGGAAACGCCCAGATCGTGGAGTGGCCTGTAGTTTACAGCAATGACGGATTCTGCAAACTGTCTGGCTTCCACAGGGCTGAGGTGATGCAGAAAAGCAGCACATGCAGGTAAAACTCATGACTTTTCTGTATACACTTTATATGATTACTGAACATTTAAGCACTGTTGGATAGAAAAATATACTAGTAGATATAAAAGTATAATTGGCTACAGTGCGGTAATGTAGGAAGTTTTTTTCTTAGTATTGTTGCTTAATTCTTGTTACAGTCAGTGTGATTAAATATCCATTAAATGTCATCCTTCTAATCGCTTTACATTCATACTGAATGCACAGTTGTCAAATGTCTAAGCCCTGGATTTACAGTATGCGTGCATCAGTTAAAATAAACTCCTAAAAAAACAAACAATATTTTTAAGGTACCAGTTTCTTTATAATCAAATCAGACAAGCCATGAGTCATTGTTTTCAAGAATAAAGCCAAATTCTCCACATATTCTGCAAATATCTCTGAATACATCCTTTTTTATTTAGTTTGATGAATTATTTAAGGACCGCGATGGAGAGAAAAGATTAAAAAATGGACAATATTTCATATTGCATCTCACCTGCTTCTGTCCCACTGCTCTGGAGAGCTGTTTACACAATAGTAACTTTGTTTGCCACTTGAGAGGTGCTCCGGTATCATGCAACAAAAGTGTGGAGCTCAGCAGAGTCACCCTGCAAAACAAAATAACACAAAAAGCAGCATATGGCATTTCCACTTGCTGTGAAAGAGAAGAAGAGATGGCACACTGCGCAGTGAGACTCTGAAATGAATCCAATTTAGAGCTGCCAGGGGAGCTCTGCGCGGTCCACCTTGAGGACGGTGTCTTGCTCCGCTGTCAGTCAAGACATTTTAAAATTTGACTCCAAAGGCCGACTCCTCTCTTCAGGCACCTCTCAGATCTGTCCGCGGGTGATGGCCCTCACTAGCCGCTGGCTAAAAAGCCTCACTAAGTGAGAATGGAGGCTCTGAGATTTATCCATCCACTCTCTGCTGCTCTGGATTCAGGACACCGACACCGACAATCTACTCGCACGTCATACTGAGAGGACAGAAGAGCCCACTGAGAGCTTAAACTTACAGGCTGTTGCCAGAGTGATGGAGGACAGACTTTGTTGGAGTAATTTTTGATCCTTTGCCTGCAGTACAATAGTCTGAATTTGTGACACTGGTGCTGGACATACAGTATTCACATAATGACACAAGAGCACAAACAAATCTGAGGGGTCTGACAATGGTTATGATAGAAGATAAGAAGAAAAACATTGTTTTGTTGCACAAATTTGTATTGATTATCCTCTAATGTTTACTTTTTAGGTGAAATATTGTATTACTACTTTGGGTTACTGCTATACCAACAATAACTAATGTGAGGTGTTTTGAAGGGAGACTGCTCAGAATCCAGAATTTGCGTATTCAACTTGTGACATGAGGTTTTGGGTAGACACTGCTTCATTTTAATTGTCACAAGCCACTGCTACAGTCCAGACATTATAGACAGCTGCTGTTTGTCAAACATGAGCTCCTCAACTTTGTTATGCTGTCCCAGAATCCCTAAATTTCCATCCGAATTACTGTTTTTTAACATTTGTTTTTGTTTTTTTAAGTGAAGATCACCATTTTGGTTAAACGTCAACTGAATTTCCTGTATTAAACCAGACCATGATCTTTACCTAATCTTAACCAAGGGCTGTGAATACCTAAACACAGTCATCTTCTTTGAGTCCATGTGTCTACACAGCCTTTGTATTGGCTTTTGGTTTACTTGCACTCTTTGACTGTTAGCAAGGTAGATTCTTAAGATTCAAGTCTTTTTATTTTTTAACTTGTGTCAAGCACCTAATTGCACCACAATCCATCCAAACAATGAGTCTGACTGGTTTGTACTTGGATTTCATCCAAGAGTCAAACTGTACAAACATAATAATATGTGACTACTTTCTTCACAAGAGACAGGGTTGTTTTTAACTTACCTTGGGGTAAATACTGCACAAGACAAAGTGTTGTCTGCCTGTCCTGAGCCCACTTCACGTCCATCGCCCTTGACACTCTGTGATTTGCTGTAGTCCCTGACCTGAGAGTAACCTTTTGACAGTGAGATATTGATTTACACATTGCCCCCTCCAATAGTTTTCTCATTTCCAAGATGTTCCTGTGGCCTCATGTAAACAAAGTCCTTCCAGTGGATGGTGAACTGGTGTAGACATGGAAGAATCGACACTCTGCACAAACAACATCTTCTGCGTAGTTATGGCATTATGGATGCCCATACCAGAGAGAGGGCGGGCCCCTTTCAGCAAATGCACCTAATGAGCCTTTCACTGTAATAATTTGGTAGTCTTATTGGGATTCCACATCCACTCACTTCCGTTTTAGCTGTGCTTCCAATAAATTCTCAACTGGTTCCATGTGACTTGAAGTAACCAGAGCAAATACTGAATTCAACATCTTCCCTCTTTCAGACATTTTTGGAATTAAACCTTCACTGTGTTTTTGTTTGTTTCGTACTAAAAGACAACATGATGTTAACCTAACTGGTGGATAGTTTTTCTTTGTATTTGAATCTCAGACATTAGTCTTTGAAGACACTGTGGCTGTTGAGAAGGAAAGTAATCACTCAGGGGTAATTATATTAGCACAAATTAAAGTGTCCTCAGTCCTTTTACAGAATAATTACAACCATCCCTGGAAATGCAGGCTGCACCAATCTAAAACCCGTCCTCCACTGTGAGCTAAATTAAAGCTGCTGCTGTGTTAATGTACTCTGTAAAAAAACGCAAGGTCAAAGGCTAAAAAATCAGAATTGATCACAACTGTTTCCTTTCTAGTTTTATGTACGGAGAGCTGACGGACAAGAAGACCATCGACAAAGTCAGGCAGACGTTTGACAACTATGAGTCCAACTGCTTTGAAATCCTGCTGTACAGGAAGAACAGTGAGTCCTCACTTTCCTCATTTCTTGACATTGTCTCAACGTACCTCATGTCTTTTGTCTTTAATACTGAGAGAATTATACATGATTTTCTATCCTCACACCTGGGGCTGCAGCTAATCATCATTTTCATCTTAGAATTATCAGTTGACTACTTTCTTTAACCAATCACTGAATCTTTTTATCTCAAGAACTACTACACCTTAGAATTTCCCACATCCCAAGATGACATGTTTTTTTGTGTCTTGCCTTGTCCAACCAACAATCTAAGACGTAAAGATATTACATTTAGAAGGATGTAAAACACATAAATGCTAAACATCACCACACCTAAAAAGCTGTAAATAATATATGGTTGGCAAAATATTATGTCATTATCACTTCCAGCTGCATTGCTCACTTTAATATTTCTGCTCAGCTTCAAATTGTGTAGAATCCATGGTGTTTTTCCTGTCTTGCCTTTGTTCCACTGCTGGCCACTTGGTTGTAAAATATAGTTGCACTGGGTTACACGTTTCTTCATTATCAGTTTATTTTGACTTAAAGAGCACCAAATGTGGATCAGAATGGCTGCACAGAAGAAAATTTCAGGCTTATTTCACAAAATAAACATTGTTTTATGACTAACATATAATGTTCTGTGGTATAGTATCAAAATAAAATGGTTTAAAAGAAAATTTACTGTTCTAAGCATGTAAAATATAATTTAGTTCCTAAAAGGGCACTTCAGAGTCTCCAAATGACCACTGGACATAAATCTGAATAAACAATGTAGAATACTCAATGCAACAGAGTGTTTTTCTAACAGTATTTGCCATGTATTGTCAAACCTTGTAGCTTTGACTCCAGTGTGTTTCTAGGTTTGTCAGACACACTATTTCATTCAAAACCCCTCAAAAATTAGTCAAGTTTGTGCTTATGTGAGTTTTAGGTCAGTATCACTTAAACTAATTCTGGCGGTTTAACTCAGAATGTTTCCTTTCAAAATGGATGGGTGCAGCCATATTACACTGTATTTTGTTTAATATAGTTTCATGTATTGTATCAGAACTTCAGAGATCAGCCCAGGAAGAAAAGTTGTCGATGTTTCTGTGCATTGTGACGGAGTAACAATACAACAAGCAGCAAATACCGCATTGGAGTTAGCGAGAAGCACAATGGACAATGTGTGCACATGAAAATAGTCCCAAATGTACCTGTCCCCCATGAGTGATCACTTACGAGAGCCAAATGCGAGCTGGAGGAGCATGAAGCAGGCAGGGAGGTAGAACCAGTAAAAATCAATTTGAGAATGGCACAAATTTGCTGACAAATCAGGAGAGTGGGAGGTCCTATTGATGCTGGATATAAATTAGATGGATGATGACTATGAACAACTTGTTTCCAGAGACTTATAGCTATAAGCTGTGTGCAACTTTCATGAACTTTGCCTCTCCTGAAAGGGTGTGCCGGGGAAATAAAGTCTCAAAAACCACAGCTGGGTTAAGGTTCTGCATGGAAAGAACAGTGAGTTCCCTAAATGTGCTGACCTTAACGTGATCATTTAAATACGGGTAATTTAAACACCAGGTAAGAAATAATTAACATGATATACATGAGCAGAAGCAGGATCAACTAATTCTTTATAGAGATTGTTGGGTACATTAGGTGATGTACTGGGTTGTTATGTGTACTCTAAGCATAAAACCATTTGTACTACAAAAGGGCTCAGCACTGTCAGTATACAACTTTGACAATCCTCAGTCTCAGCTTTAATTTGAGTAGGTTTACATCACTGTTGAAAGAACTGTGTGGGAGAAAAAGGCCTTTAAACACATACTGCCCAAATTGCAATTGTTCAGAAGTAATTGGAGACTTGGCTCTTAAATGTTTCTTGTAGTTTCAGTGTGAATTTGTGCACAAAAGAGCACAGATGTGACTAAAAGTTGAGTCACTGCGTGTGCATGCACTTACATAACCAGGCTACAGTCATTTAAACGAGATACCTGGATTCCATAATTGGTGCATAGGGATTAGGGAAACCTGATTTCTTTTGGAGAATGCTGATTTCTACACCATGTATGCTTTTTACAAGAGAGCATGTCTGCGCTGTGAAAAGGTGGTCTGTAGTGTCTTCTTCTCATTGCCCTTACACAGGAAAAAAGGCAGGAAGTGTCATCTTCTGTAAGTAGACAGACAAAACCTGCTCCCAAAATAAGCATGAGATAGAGGAGAAATCAGATTACTCACCTGCTGTATGTATACACAGATTTCAAGGACCAGGTTTCTCAAGTGCAGTTTACCTCCATTATACCTGATTTCTCTCAGTAGCCTGGTTATTCAAGTGTCAAAAAGAGGAGTAAAAAGGCCATGGCAGGGAACACAATAATAGAAAAGAATAATTTTTGAGATGTCGAGAGATACAGAGGTACATTCTAAAAAAAGAAAGTGTGTAGAGGAAAACTAGAAAATGCCAAACCACCTGGTAGACCGAGGAGCACAAGTCATTTGCATGGTGAAGGAAAAACTCCTTTATAACTGCACAGCAAATCAGGAATGCTCTCCAGTATGGAGGCGTACATGTTTTCTTGTCAGCGATCATGACCGTAACCTCTCGGGGTTCGCCACGAGATGCAAAAACCTGGTAGAGCTCAAACAGAAAGTTGCAGTTCACAAAAAGAAATCTGAATAAAGTTTTATGGACAAAAATCAACATCTATCAAAATGATAGAAATAGGAAAGTGTGGAGGAAACAAAGGAGCAGCTCATGACCCAAAGCAGCTCCTCATCTGTCAAACTATGGTGCTGGTTCTGTTATGGCTTGTGCTGCCAATGGAGCTGGCACACTGGCAGTTATTGATCATTTCACTGCTACAGGATGAACGCAGAGCTACACAGGAGCATTCTGTGTTTTCAGATTCAGCGAAATGCATCAAAACTCATTGGACATTTCATCGCTGAGCAGGACAGTGATCTTAAACCTAAGCATCCATAGCAACCAAAGAGCTTTTCAGGCTTAAGTGGTGGAAACGGTCATAGTACACTTCCTGTTTTCCTGTACCCCTAGTTTCCATCGCAAAGATGTTTTTTGTTGTATCAACATCAAGCGAGAACATGACTTTTGCAAAAGTGTTATATCGAATAATCTTTGCAATTTAACCCCCAAATACATTGTACAGTACTGTTTAATTTTCTTTTTTAAATACATTTTTACATGTGTAGATTTATATAAATGGTATACGGCATTTTGTCTGTTTATTGGGTGGGTGAATTATATAACTTAGGTGATTTTCTTCATAATGTGGTTTCATGGACCTCAACGATCACATTATAGCGAGGTTGAAGTGTAACTTTTTAATGTGTAGTTTGCATCTTCAGGCAGACTTTGGGGGAATAACGATGGCGCGAGAGAACGAGTGGCATTACATTGTTAATGTGAATTGTGATATAGAACAATTCTAATATTCACATCCAATATTCCACATACTTTTCCCCAAGTATAGGGCTGACTGAAGAAACCTGGCAGGCTCATAGCAACACACCTTTAGCTACAAACCCAGACAAAAAATAAATTGACTGAATGAAACTTATATTTCTCCACACACTATTTTTCAGACCCTGTGAATGGAGCATGGAGGACACAGGCAGGGCAAAAACTTTGGCACATGCTGTGAGCCACACAAGCTGCATGAAGCAGGAGGAGTTCAGTGAGCACTCGTTATGGTTTATCACAAATATGGAGGGGGGAACATTTGTTTTCTTTAGATTTTGGAGGCATTTGACAGCTGGCTTGTGAATATTATTGGACTCACAAGTTTCCATTTTTTCAAAGTATGACATGTCTTCTAGTCCCCCTGGGGAGATTATGTGCTTGAGTGTGCTTATATTGGAGAATGACAAAATTAAGTATAATGACTAATGTCAGTGTGCAGTCTAAATCTGCTGGATTTAAAACTGGACGTTGTTATTTCACAATGGAAGAATTTTTTATTGCCAAAATGATTGAAATAAGTTGCAGATTGCACTCGATTGTTCCAGAAAAATTTCAGAATTGTTTCGCCACCAAATTATTCCAAGTAGTTATTAGCAGAGAGGTTTTATTATCTATAATGATAATGTTTATATTATATACATATGCTGTATAGTAGTGTTCACCTTTTTTCTATAACTCTTCTCCCATGAATGTCATAAAGGTAATGCTATATGAAATGAAAATATGCAGTTACTGTTTTATCTGGAGCTTTTTACATCAACTAAAATGATCAACTTCGTTTTAATTAAGCTCAATAAAACCGCATACCTGTTGCACACTTCCACAGGTGATTTCACTTAGCTTGGTTGCGTGCTGTTGTCAGGTCTGTGTGGAAAAATTGCACTTTCAGTACTCACATTGTTGGTACATTGTGCTCGGCCTCAGATACTTCCTGAAATCAGTCCACCCATATGCGAACTGAGCAGATGTCTGAGCCAAAACTGTGAACACCTGTGTGGGTGTATGTGGCCGTCAGTCTTTGGGCAAACATTTTTTATCTTGTGGAGTTAATACTGTAGTAGCATTTTGAGAAACATCTGTCAGTACGCACATTGCATGACTTCATTAATACTAAACAGTAAAGTACATTGATTTCTTGTACACTATAGAAAACTATATATGCAGCATATACTGAATACAATTTAGTATGAAGATTGATGTTTAACCTTTTCCTTTACAAGATGTCTTTGGACTTATCATCTTAAATTATGTGTACATTTGAACATTGTACTTAATTTCCAGAAGTTCTGCCCTACGGCAACTGGACTTGCTCCCCCTCAAGGGTTAAATACTTGAGATTTTGCACCAGTCATGTATTTGGACCATGTGAGCAGAGTGTAGTGAGTGAGTGGGGAGTGTGAGTGAAAGCTCACACCACGAGCCTGAAACTTGCCCAGAATTGCACTATCAACAATAGTGTATTGTGAATTGTTGTTCTTTAGTTATTTGGGATGTACGTTAAGCTTTGGTTTAAGGTAAAAGTGAAATACATGCAGGTTCATTCCCTTTTTGGTATGAGTGGGTGCAAATTGAGTGTAGTGGGATACAATCTGTATTGAGCACTTAGTAGTGGTGCGCCAAGCCGAAATTCAGTATCAGTATTAGTCTGATACTGGCCAGAATCTGTGGCTGGGATATTGTAAGGGAACGAAAAGTATAATCCAATCGCATACATCACAGACAAGTAGTTTTAAATTGTCATATAACTTCTTAATGACACCTTAGCGACATGTCTTAAAGAGAGATGAGCAGCATGTGTCAGGTGAACAGTAGCTAGAACATGAGTGACGGGCAAAGGTTATGTCGGCTGTGTTGAGTTATTTTACTATAACTCAACACTAGTATGCAAACACAGAGTTTAAGGTTTGCTGTCGCCGTGAGCCAGAGTGGACTTTTGTCATGTCTCTCAAATAGGCTATTGTTTCATTTCCATTTCCACGCTAGTTGTGCCACCAGTTGTCTCACCGTAGTGTTAACTGCAGTGAGTGAGATGGATGTCAGGCTCCCAAACTGAGATATAACCTATACATGCTTTTTATATGGTCAGGTAAGCACGCTGCATCCTCTCAACAAATGTGTTTTTAACAATTTAATTGTTTAAGAGAGGGAACAACATGGTATTGGACCAGTATCGACAGACACTCAAGGTTGTGGTATTGGGAACGGTATCGAGCCACCGCTAGCGCTTTGGTATAGGAAGCAGGGTAGTAAAGTGGGTGAGGAGTGGAAATTCTCACTGCTCCACTTTGCTGATATGCTCTGTATACATCAGAACTAGCTCTCCAACCACCTAGCTTGGTCGCCAACTACATCATAAGTTTATTCAAGCAACATGTTTGTGATTGAGCCATGCCTCACCACTTTCTGCAAACGTTTCCTCTTTTGTGGAGTAGTTTGCAAAGTTGTCTAAAAGTGAATGGTGCAAAATAGTTTGTATATGGTTAACAGCTTCCTTTATTTTGGAATCTCTCTGCTCCCTTAAAGGTCAGAACAAGTTTGGGTCTTATCAGGGCTCTTAGTTTGTAGTAACTCATAATTTACAGAACCTGAATGGTAATTGTTTGTGTCTTCTTGTAAGTCGCTCTGGATAAACGCGTCTGCCAAGTAAAGTAAAGAACTGTCAAGATGGCTTGCTTTTATTTACCTGTGCAAAGAGCATGAACTTCAAATATATCAAAATTGCATTGGAGTTTGGAGAAGTGCTGAAGAGATTAATGACAGGAAAATAAATGAATAACTTCTTTCTTTTAGCTAATTTTTCAAACAAAATCAGAAAATATTACCAGATTCACGTGCAGCTTGTTTGTTTTTCATATGATTTTAAATAGAATATTTATCGTTTGGTTGGACAAAATAAGACATTTAAAGGTGTCGGTTTAAGAAATTGTGATGCACACTTTTCACTTCCCTTCCCTATGCTGTAAATAAATTGCATAGCTGAAAAAATAAATTCACTGACCTGTTTGGAAGACCACCGCTCAGATTTTGTCATGTCTTTTTCAGGGAGTCCAGTGTGGTTTTACATGCAGGTGGCTCCCATCAGGAACGAGAACGACAAGGTGGTTTTGTTCCTTTGCACTTTTAAGGACATCACCCTCTTCAAGCAGCCCATTGAAGACGAAACCACTAAAGGTGAGTGTTGTCACTGCAGCATGCAGGTGCTTTTACTTTTAGAGAAGCTTCCCAAAAGCATCTCTGCACAAACAACAATGTGCCTCTCTGCTTTTTTGAAGACTATTTTAGGGACATGGCTGTTTTGTTATTAGATCATTCACTGTAGAATTTTGTACAACCCAAAGTCTGTGATGGACTTGAAAACCTGATGTTCCGAGTACGCGATGTGCAGCTTACTGTGTCATGCCACCAGAAACGATGATTGTTATGCTGTTTCTGTTTTATTAAATGGCACAGTAAAGAGTTACCGGAAGGAGGGAGTAATACGGGGGATACCGTGTGACAAAATCTGTGAGTGGGAACCAAATTGGTGCATGGCTGGATGCCCCAGTACGTAATGTAATGCCAGTTGGGTTCTGATGGGACATAGAATTATGTTTCTTCCTTCTGTATGACTTGTTTTTCTTGCATTCCTGTCATCTTGCTCCCTGGTGTTTTCACTCTTAGGATTTATTTTTTCATTTCCTCATTCAACTTCTTGTTCTTGTCAATTTTATTCAGCAGCTTTGTTTTCTCCTTCATCCTATTTTTGTTTTCTCTTTCACTCTACAGACTAGTCTTGTCCTCAGTCTTAGTCTAATATTCCTTCCCTCTTATCATCCTCATTTACTTCCACGTTTATTTCTAGATTCTTTTCTCCATTGTCCTTTTCCCCCTAATATTTTCATGCTGTTTTATATAATTTCATCCTCCTCCTTTTTTACTGTTACTTTTTTATTACCTTCTATTGACACTCCTATCACTCTTTGTACCTTTTGCTTTTTATTGTCTCCTTTTCATTTCTATTGCCCTTTCTCCTTTCTATATCTCTTTTCTTCTTCTTTCTGCTTCTTTTGCCAGTCACTCTTCCTCCTCTCACCTTTTCCCCTCTCCCTTCCTTTCTCCCCTGCTGAGAAGTCTCGGAACATTTTTGTTGAATAAAAAAGAAGTCAAGTCTTGTTTCCCTGCGACACGGGCTGTCAGATAGTGTTTGAGGAGGTTGTGATGGTGTCTGGAATCACCGGAAATGTCAGCTGTGGACTGATGCACAGTGTCAGCTTCTTGCCATGAGAATTGTTCTTGGCACAACTGAACAGGGATATTTGCCCTTTGACAAGGGTCCCCCATGCTGCCCCCTTGCCCCTTTCTAATGTACACAACACACATGTAAGCACGTGCACACATGCAGTGATGTACATCCCCTGCTTTGTTTGTTCGTTCACTATGTGCTCAGGGACACATGATTAACGTGTTGCAATTAGAGTTCACATTGTTACGTCAGTCTGTTGATGCCTTTGTGAGTTAGCTGAGGTTACTTCTGACAACATGACAAACTTCAGATGAAGTTCTGTAATCAGATATTCATCATTAAATTATAATTATTAAATGATAATCATTAAAGTATAATTATATCATTTTCAAGTTAAAAGACTGCAAATCCATGTTATAATGTGTCTTCTTGCAACAGCTACTCTGACCTTCAGAGTGAAACGGCTCGTTTGAGCTCTTCCCCCACCCCATTGTGTTCTGATTGGCCAGCTGTAACAGACTGTAAACGGTACCACCCGTGGTTTAGCATAGCACAGCAGCGGTCAGCACACACCCGAATCAAAGGTGGTTCGGGTGGTGTTTCTCTGGAGCGGCTAGTGTTAGCATTGCTGTGGCGGCCGTGGCTGGTGCTGGTTTCAGTGCTCCTGAGGAGGCTGATATTCTTGCAGAAGAAAGGTGTAGGGAGCCCAAAACAGATGGCCAATAATAGGCTTCATACAGTCTGATGTGTATAGAATTTTGAAAAAACTCTTAAACGAAGTGTATTGGACAGTTTCCCTATCAGCTAGCATGCAAAACCAGGTTCACCTCAAGCTTTGGGACTCTGAAGCACCCAGCTTCACAATAGTATATATGTAACATCAAACCATGAAATTCATAATGACTCCTTTAATTTTCTGTTCATACTCATCATGAATGGATACTTTCTTAAAGCCCTCGAAATGGAAGTGACCAGGGACAAAATCTAAGAACTAATATGAGGCTTTTAGCATTCTACAGTAATGAAAGCAAGTGAATATCTTCCAAGGAGTTGGGTTATAATGGAATGATGGTTATAACGGGATGTTTGTACTAAAAAGGATGCAACTTTGGAAGATCTCGACTTAATGTCACTAATTTTGCCAAAGGTTGAAACTTTGGAGGACTGGGTTTTTTCCACCATCACTTAGATTGTAAAGGTCTTTTGGAACAATCTCTTAAAGTCATGTATTAACAGCATTAGTGGTTATAGCTGCTAAAACCTGTTTGTGTTTATATGCGACTGTGTTTTAAGACACAGACAGAAATCGTGAACCAGTCAAACTAAGTGTTGTATGGTGGGAAAAATCCACTTTTGCTCTTTGAGATTGATCTTCTTGATTTTCTGATTGAATTGAAGCCATTGGGTCAAAATTTTCCTCTATAATAAATCTCTGCATAAACCTGGAGAAGTTGATTCTTCTTGGTCACGGGGTTGGCAGTTCTATTGCTCCTTCTGTTCACAAGTTTGTGTGTCTTTGAGGAAAACCAGGACCATAGCATGTGCGATACCGTTTATTCAGGTAAGCATCATGATCATTGAAGAGTAAGAACACCCTCAAATTCTGATAGAAACAGGACAATACGGGTGCAGTGTCCTCAACATGAGGTTCGTATCGACACGCACTGAACACAACCTTCATTAAGTAGGGTGGATGAAAATTAGCTGGAAAGTCATGGTGGTTCTTTGGCCTCTTTAACTTGCTTTAATTTTCTCCTTTAGACCCATCAGAATGGCTGAGATGGCTTTGTTGAACATTTGTTGTTTTGGGACAGACTCTGGCAAAATTACTGCAAAACTGACTACAAAACTAAAAAAGTAAAAAATGGAAGACATATTTTTAAAGCTTAACAGTGACAACCCAGTGATAAACTCAAACTTTGCTCAAAATTGATAATACTTTGTATGAAATTTTAAAATTATTTGATGCTTATTTTTCTCACATAAGAAATAAATGTTTTCTTTGGCAAAAAAAATCAACTCAGGGTCCACATACTAGATTTTTTCAAAGCTTTCAATTCTATATAATTGATTTCTTTAGAGGTGCAACAACTAATCAATTCACAGACAGAAAAGTCAACTGTATTAATAATACAGTTAATAATTGTTGAGGTTATTTTTCAAAACAAAATGAATTTAGGACTGTTACTTGGACAAAACAAAGCAAACTGATGACATCGCCTTCAGTCTTAGAAAATAATTTTATCAAAACCGATAAACGGGAAAAAATAATCTGCAGATTAGTAGTAAAATGTGATTGCAGCGTGCTCTTGTCGGACAAAAGAAACAGAAGTTGAAACATCTTGCAAATTTATAAGCTTTAGAAACTAGTCATTTTGGATTGACTGAGCTTTTTCAGTTCCCTGTGGTCTGAGATATCCTCAAAATGAAACCTTAACTGGACTATTAAACAAATGGATTTTTATTGTAGACATTCAGATAAGCACTAATGGTTAGACCTCTAAAACAGTCACCTTGGCAACAGGGCTGCGTTTTGCTATCAGAGGTTTGACTGACGTGCTGCAGCCAGTACACTACGGTGTATTTCAGTACAGAGGCCACGGTGAGGACGTAGCCTCACTCTGCTGTGTCACAGAGCAGCGTACTGAGGGCTGCAGCTTGAGCCCCTGGTGATTAGAAGGGTGGGAGAGGCTGTTGGTGGGGAAGGGAGATTCGCTGCTGCAGGCGTTGGCAGCTGAGTTCGCTTGTGCTGCAGACCACAGCTCGCTCCCAGCGTTGTCTCTGGCTGCTCCAGCAGCTCTGCACGCCACAGCACGTCAGCATCAGCTGAGCGGGAGAGAGATCCCGGTCTTCTAAAGATACTGAGCTTAAAAATAATGGTTTTAAAATGCATTATTTGCACTGTGTGGCCCCGTGTGCTCATATATACTTTTTCCATTTTCTCTCATCATTCTAACTTTTTTGTCTTAATGTGCATTACATTTATTAGCTTACACACATAAGTCACCAGCCAGTTTGGTTAGGGTTAGTTAAGTGTTTCATTAAGGGAGCATGGGTCACACACATACGATGGATGAAAATGAGCTCCCTCTTCCCTCTTCCCCCAGCTCCAACATCTAATATCTGCCTTTTTGAAGATTTTGAGACATTGTTAGACCACAGCAAACAGATCAGGTTTAGTTAGTCATCTCTGCAGCATTCATGTAGGACAGCAGTAAGAAAAGAAAGAAGCCAACATGTGGTAGAGCAGAACTGTAAAAAAAAGAAAAAAGAAAAAGATCAGTGTTTAATTGCAGAGCGCCTATGTTCAGTTTGCTTTGTCAGCACCTCACAGATGTTTGTTACCTCAGCCTGAGAGTAAGACATCATTTCAGGTAGACAGTTAACCAGGATGAGTGACGAGTACTGAGGCAAGAACACGTATGCCTTAGGCATTAAGCTGAATGTGTTTTGAAGGTTGGGAAATCTGTCATTTTATTTGGCTCGGCTACAGACGCGGTTCATGAACTTTTAAAATTAATAATGAATTTACACACTGGAAGTCTTGAACCTGGCTTTTGTGTTTTAGGCAGTATCTTTCACTAACATGTAGTTTTGAAGGAAACTAATTTGGATTGAAAACAAATGAATATTACGTTGCCAGACGTTTCTGTCTCTGTACCTGTACTCTTCCACTCTACCTTTGTACTTGTTTTATGTCCCTTTTAACTGACATTGTTGCACAAAAGAAAAGCAATTTCGATTCCTTGTATATTAAATTTAGTCTGTGGAGAGAATGGCAATAAATTCTACCTCATAGCTTTAAAAGGATGACGATACAGAGAAGCCACTATTGGTGACTTACCCTTGGATTACAGCTCAGTTCCCTTGGTCCAAACCACAGAAAAGAAGATATTAGTTCTAATTTATTTAGATGTCACCAAAACCTGTAAACCTAAAATATGTGACATGGGACTGATTATGGGAAGTAATTAATTCATCAGATGGTTTCAGTGACCCATCTGCATTTTTAATGCTATGTAGCTACCAACAACTGGTATGAAATACTATAAAATACTAAATTTATTTATTACTAATTTTGTCCAGAAACTGTTTCATTTTTAAATATTTAGTATAAATACATACCAGAATCAGCCTGGGAGAAAAAAGCAGACATAATATGTGCAGAATGTGATCAACCGCAAGAAACATTATCTCATGAATTCAGTGGTGCTGTAGCTACGTTCTTGGTCACAGAGAGCTCACATAGCAGCTATTTTGTCATAAATAAATGAATTCTGTTACAAACCTTTTTTTAGAGACCGAGTTGCAGTTGTGTTTATTTATTAATTTAGATAATCCTCATCTCTTAGCTCTGCAACACCTCTGTTGTCAATAGACAACCGAGCATCCAGGTCTTATGTGTAAGTACTCTTCCATTCTGAAATGCACAAAGGGTGTACACACTACTGAAGATGTTAAATATGGATAGTTTCTGCAGTGGAAGTGTGCTGATCAGGAGCCCTATACGTGTCTGTCACAGTTAGGTGTGAGTTGTCCTCAGTGTGGAACTGCTGATCAAAATCTCATTTCAGGATTCACTTTGGTTATGCGTGTGCCAGTTCTGCTCCCCTGCTATTTTTAGCCTAGGCCTTTCACTTTTTTAAAATTTCCACTTCCATTGTGCTTGAGTCTGTTAAATCATGCAGTGTTGCCTTCTTGAGGGGAACCACAGCTCCGTGTGAGGGAGGACCTTTTGTAGCTGTGTCAGTATGTACAGTGGAGGCCTGTAAGCTGCCAGTACACATTTACATGAGTGCCACCATGACAAATTCCTCCATTTTAGTTCATGATGAAAGTGGTTTTGTGATGAGGAAAGAACACACCGGCTTGCTTTCCATGTTGACAGTTGCTATTAGGGATGATGAGATTAATTATCAACTAATTGCTGTTCATAATTTAATGAAAAATATATTAACTGCAGAAGATCAGAAAGTGTTAATGTAATTAGATGGACTGTTTGCTGCAGTACCTGTTTACAGGTCAGCTAAAATCAATGACATAAAAAAATACTTTTATGTATTTTATTTTTCTTTATGCTAATAGTTAAAAAGGAAACTTAACAACTGAATTACAATAAGGTACATAACCTCTAGAACAGTAGAAAAAGTGACTAGGATTCAATTCTCAGAGCAAATTCTGGATAAACTTGGCATCTCTGTGGATCTTGGTGCTTTGCTGAGTTTAATTTTCATTCACTTCTCCGCTGCACAGAGGTAAATGGTTGTATTTGTCTCATTTTAAACAGAATAAAAGGGGTGGTGAGGGGTTTAAGCAGCTGGATGTCTGAGGGTTAAAAGCCATTTCAAAGTCTCCTTTGTGTATCGTAATGGCCCCTTCAAAGGGTCGGGTCGATCACGATGTGGGACTACTGTACGTGGCTCTGCCTCCATGCCTGTGTTGTGCTGCTGTTTGCCCTTTCAGACATTTGATTTTATTTTTAGAGCTGCACATGCAGTAGGAGCACCCTTTTCATTCTGCAGTGCTGTGTTTGGCACCATGGCAAGAAAATGACTATTGCTGCACAGGATGGTGTTATTTAGATACACTTCCATCAGTAAAACAGGAATGTTCTACCTTCATGTTTAGCAGTAATGTTGTTAACATGATGATGATGATGATGATGATGAGACAATGTGGACAAAAATGGGAGTGGAAGAGAACTGGAAACAGTTTGCTGGCTAAAACATTATGATCATTTTTCATAGTGCTTGCCATGCATTTCTTCTGCATTTATAATGAACTATATCTATATAACACTCTCTAAAACAGCACGATAAAGTGCTTATCAGCCACCATAACAAGAGTTTATAAATCACTGGCAATAAATAGTAAAAGGTCATTTAAAAGTTAAAGTTAAAAGAGGTTTAAAGTCACATTTGACATTCTTTGTCGTTCCAATTAAAACTACTATTAAAATATTTGTCAGTGGTACAGTTAAACTGTGGTGAACCCAAGGAATGTCTTTTTCATCCATATACCATTTGATTTTATATATCTTTTAAGCATTAGTCAAAAGTTCTTACTACTTTAAAGGGGCCATATTACACTTAATTTAGAGTTTATATTTTGTTTGTTTTGGGCCTTCACTGATACAGTCTTATAGCATTGTATCACAGCTCCTCTGGCCTTGAGACTAAGGCTTGTTTGAGCCCCTGTGTCTTTAAGATCTCCTTCCTGCCATCAAACTCTGTTCTCCTTGGCCAGTTTGTGGAAGTCTTCCGGTGGTCCAAACTATGTTCAGTTTCAGCAACAGCCTAGCTGAAAATCCTGCTGCATACTGGGGAAGGTGAAATGTGCTGTGTCGTCTATGAAAAGATAAAATCACTGCCCTGTAACCATATACGTTTTATGGTTTCGTCTTTGGGAAAATCAAACAAAGTTAATTTTCCTTTACAGCCAAAAAACACTTTATGCTCGACCTCTGCACAAACACTCAAACCAGCATGAGCTTTGAGGGGATGGCAAGTTTGGATTTTGGAAAAAGAGCAAAAAAAATTGCCAGACTGAAACCTGGTCGTTTCAGTACCTGACGGCATGCAAACACACGTTCACCTCAAGCTTTGGGCCTCTGACTGTAAAACATGAGTACCCAACTTCACAAAGTATATATGTAACATCAGAACACAAAAAGCATAGTATGACTACTTTAATAGACCCACAGTGACCCCACAGAAAAGTACTAACTGAATGTATAATTATCTATTAGCATACAGAAGATAAAGTTGTTGACCACACTGAAATATGCCTGGGAAAAAAATATGCTGATGATGTGGAATTTCAAGATTTACCCACAGACTGCTTTCCTCTCTCTCATATTTGTCAGACGACCATATGCTAAATTTTCAGGGATATGTATAATATTTGTCCCCTGAAAGATGGATTATGCTTTTAGTCCTGCATGTGGAGGTCAGAGCACATCATTCATCTGCAGAGCAGGAACCCTGTAGCTAGTCGCGATTCAGCTGGGTTCAAGGACGCTTTCTGCAGACTGGGTGTGTGCCATGAAGGCAGGGCTCATGCTGCACTCGCATCATGTCATGTGTGCTGTAAATATGAACCAACAACTGGGGAAAAACACTGTTCCTGTCAGCCCTCTAGTGGCAAGTGCAAGCTGTGGGAATATTTTGAAACTCCAGTATGTCCCTACTCGAGTCATGAATTATGTCAACAGTGGTGGCTGAGAGGTGATTAGAGCATGATTGTGTTTGTGGATCATGAAGTGCCAGATGCTAAGCATTATGTTAAGGTGTGATGAAATGTGACTCAACTGATTACTGTTATTCCTGCAGGATGGACCAAGTTTGCCAGACTGACACGGGCACTGACCAACAACCGCAACACACTGCAGCAGCTGGCACCTATAGGCAAACATGAAGTCAGCCATAAACAGTCCAGACTGGCAGAGGTGAGCACAAACACACTTAACTGTTGCTCTAAAGCAGTGTGCACATGTTGAACTGCAGGTACAGAAACCTTTACAGCCATAGTACCCAAGTTTGACTGCTGCAGCTAGCAAAGCATTAGTTTATTTGTGATCTTGGGAATACTTGAAATAACAGAATAACTGAATAAAGACAAGATCCAATGTATTTCTTTCTTCATTTTTCAATAAAGCACCAGGCAACTACATCACTTTATATTTGGATTTGAACCCTTTCTGATTTTAACAAATTATTAATATTTTAGCGTTACACAAATTGCTACTCCCATGAAAATGTACCAGCACAGCAGCCCACCTATTATGTGATTGTACAATAAGTAGTTCATGGGAGCTTCTTCAACCTTTTAGTCTGGAAGTTGAGTCATGGCAACTGGACTTTCTTCCTTGTAAGGTAGAAACGTTTTGCTCTGCATCCACAGAGCTTCGTCGGTCTGAGGGAAGTTGGCTAGTGACCACAAATTTATCCTCCAGGTTGGTTTCA
>JAUMHL010000015.1:1753135-1764636 GCA_032362345.1 Sandelia bainsii
AAGCTCTGTGGATGCAGAGCAAAACGTTTCTACCTTACAAGGAAGAAAGTCCAGTTGCCATGACTCAACTTCCAGACAACTTCACCTGGATAACTGAGAATCTTCAGACATATTTCAACCTTTTAGCTGTAACATAACAACAACATTGTCATACTTTAGTCTGACACTCCAACTGTTGGCATTTACGAAGGTCTGAAAAGATGGTGTTTCATAATGTTGCTGAAAACTGAAAATAATTAAATGTTTAAATGTCATTGTGAGTTATTTTAAGGATCGAGCCTCTTAAATTAACAGCATTCAAGAAAGCTTCAACACAGGAATAAGACATCCTTAACTGGCAGGAGTGAACTTAACCTCAGTTTTGGACTTTCAGTCAATAAAGTGTTTTGACAGGTAAAGTAATCTCACCTGTCACCTAGAGGTTAGTGTTCCTGCTGGACCCTCTGCTCCCTACATTATTTCTGCACATGTAAAACATTAACTCCCCCATTCATACCATTTTATCAATGCTGTGTTAAAGTGACCTCACACAGACACATACAAGCATATTGCACAGAACCACACCCTCGATACATCCATCCTACTCCGCCCTCCTTACAACTTTATTAGAACTGCAGTAGTTTGAGACGGCTAGCGGTGCTTTCTCTGCTGCCATCGACTGCGGGTGTCATTAATGTTTCATGTCGGGTGGAGAAACAGAAGCAGGGTTCTGTGTGCACTCTGAATGATTGTGACTGTTGTTCAAAATTTAGAAAATGGATTTTGGGGTGGGGAGAGAATGGCCCATGTTGTGTTTTGCTGGAGCTCCTCCGACTGTTTTATTCATGTAGGTTTGAGTGAGTTGCATCGCCTTTAATCAGGATTTGTTTGAGTTTCATTTCTGCTTGGCACCTGAGGCAAGGAGAGGTGTGGGTTTTGGCAAAAAGTGTTACTTCCCGGGTGGTTTAAAGGTGACGAGGGCGCAGAGCAATGAAAACGGAGCAGGTGAAAGAGGGAGAGAAGATGTGGGGAAGGGGAAATGATGGAAAGAACAGTGATATGAGGGAAAGAGGGGAGTAAATTATGTGAGGAAGGAAGAGAGGAAGAACAGGATGTGGTCAAACAGAACGGTGTAATAAAGGAGTGAAGGTAAAAAGAAAGGAAGGAAAGAAGGAAATAATAAAACCCTGGAAGTTGAGACTTGAATATCAACAAAGTCTGAATTATAAACCAGATGTATGAGGTTGGGAAGAAGTTGTCAGCACAGTCTAATGAAAGACTCTGTCTAGCTGTATTATGGGAAATGTAGGATTCAGTGCTTCTGGAGTTTGATCCATACTAGGGACCACATATAAGTCTGCTGTCCAGAAACACCCGTGTGTTCAGTCTTCTATCAATCCTCAACCAATAAAAGTCCTTTCCACCACACATCTTTACCTGTTCTGTCAGAGTGAGTCAGTGACAGTTTCATTCTCCAAATCTGCTCTTTGTTGTTGAGTATGCTGGACTGTGGTTGTTCAGTGAGATCAATTCTCAGTTTAACAGGTGGGTTACCTGAAGGTAGGACTGAGCAGAAGAGAGAAGGGGGGCACAAGAATTGGATTGGTAATTAGCTCTATTACAAATATCAGGCTGATTTGAAATACGTTTTTCTTACTTCTGCACAACCTGGAAGTCCTGGTTTTATAACGACTCTTTGTAAGGGAGGACAGAGAGTAAGAGATGATGATGATGGTTGTGATGTGAAGGCCAAAGTGAGGAAAAGTAGAAGTGTGACAAAATATGAGATAAAGAATCTGCTGTTGAAAGTAGCAAGTACAGGAGAGAAGTGCAAAGATGTGTTTTAGGAAGGAAGAAGCTGCAATGGAAATATGTAAGAATCAGTGTAATAAGCTAATACACGCTCTTTCCCGTTTTCCCAGTCTGGCGTTGGATGGAGGGTTGTATAATGTCTTGAACACACTCTATAGATATCGCAGGTGATCCATCTGCTTCGCAGCCTGAAAGGCACAGCTGTCGTCTTCTGTCGAGGACGCTGTCGAGTGTCACATAAGCAGAGTTGTTTCTTCTTTTCTCCCCCACAATGCCGTTGGGCTCCTAATTGACAGTCTCAGTTTTGAGTGGCGCTGCTGCTGTTGACCAGGAGCTGTTTGATTGGCAGCTCTGATGATGAGGATTAGATGAGTTGAAGCTTGGTGTTGATTCTCAGCTCCTCCGGCTCTTTACTTAACATCAGACTGAGTTGCACTGAGTGAGGACAAGTGAGGCTAACTGAAGCTAAGCAAAGCTAATTCTGAATGCTATTCCAGAGAGCAGTGGGTTTTCTCATAACGGCTACTATTGTTATGATTATCACTTGTCTTGGCATAGTATTGATAGCAGTACTAGTATTAAATACATGATGGTAGTACTAACAGGAGTTGGTAAGTAAACATAACAGGAGTAGAACAGCAACATAGAGTAGGTGTCTGTGAAGTTGTCCAGGTCATGATTATCCAAAAAAATGATGTTATTCCATGGCTACTGAACTTGTTGTTTTAGTTCTTAGAAGACATTTCACCTTCCATCGTGAATGAAACTAGTACTACGTCTGCACCAATTACTACTTGAAACTACTACTACTACTGCACCACTTGTAGTGATACTGCTGCTACTGTTGCTGCTAGTACTCCTGCTCCGTAGCAACTGGACTTGTTGTTTTAGTTCTTTGAAGACATTTTCACCTTCCATCCTGGATGAAACTACATCTGCATCCATTACTGGACTTGTTGTTTTAGTTCTTTGTTGTTTTAGAACAACAAGTCCAGTTGCCACGCAATAAAATGTTTTAGGATAACATAGAGTAGGAGTACTAGAAGCAACAGTACTAGCAATACTAATAGATAAATAATAGATTTTGTAGTATTAATAGTAATCATGTAAATAAAGATGTAGTACAGGCAGAATTGCCGGTAACAGTGAACTGGTAGTTGTAGTAGCAGCATTAGCAGAGGAAGTGCTCATAGTACATATATTACAAATAATAAATACTGAGTTGAGGTAGTAGAAGTAGTAGAATTTTTGAAGGCATGAAGTAGCAGTAGTTGTACTAAAGAAGCAGCAGTAACCTTAGCAGTAATAGTACTGGTAGAAACAGCAGTAGTATTAGAAATAGTAGCAACAAGCATTACTAGCACTAATTAGTAGTTACTAGTATTACCGCTGTAGTATAGTAGTATGTCTTGCAGCTATATAGATTACAGTAGCAGTAATGGCTTTGATATTTTTATTATTACCTGTATTGTTAGCAAGTCCAGTAACTAAGTACTGGAAGTGGTAATGATAGTAACAGCAGTTTTAATTATTATCAAATTGTGTACAGATAGTAATTGCTGGAACTGCAGCATTACTGCCAAAAATACTCATAAATGTCACAAAGTAGCACTGTTACTTTTGCTGATGTATTTGAGTGGTATATTCTGTAGAATTGTAGTAGTGTTATGAAGTATAATCATTTGTTTGCAGCTGTAGACATGTTCACAGTTCATCTGTGTAACAGCTGGACACAAACAGAATAATATGCAGTTTAGTGTAAAATGAGATTAATGGTTGATGTGTGATCTCAGTGAGGCCTGCAGAGGAAATCAAACTGCTCTTTTGGATTTAATGTCGTCTGTGTTCTGCAGAGGAGGCCGAGCTCAGCAGGGACGATCATCACCACTCTGCAAAATATAATGTCTGTTATTTAATCTTTTTTTTTTTTTTTGTCTTGTCTCGCCCTCTTTTCTTCCGTCTCATTTCAAGCCAAATTTATTCATAATGTGGGTTTGTGACAGAGAACTGCAAAGATAAATACAAATGAAAACTGCAGAGGAAATGCATTCTTTTTTGGCACCATATCCCATATCTGTCTACACACACCTAGAAGTAGGGATAATTATTACTAGACCAAAACAAAGTGAGTTTTTTTGTTTACTTTTTCTTAATTTCTTTTTCTTTACTTTTTGTTTTACTTAATTTCTTTAGTGTATCTCACTCTAATTTATTTTCCTCTCTACCTCCCTTTCCTTCTTTACTCTGTGCTCTCTTGCCCAGTTAGAGTGTAAATATTCTGAAATATTGTAAATACATACAAAAATGTGTTTTTACCAGTGTCAATATGAAGAAGACAAAATCTGTAACATACAACACTAGGACGTAGAATTAAAAAGTGAGGTTCATTATCACTAGGTTCAATTTATGGGGCAGTGTGAAAACCAGGCCAGAAATAATGATGAATGGAATAAGATCAAATAGATAACGTTTTAATTTTGAGTCTAGGGGATGTGTGAAGCAGTGAGAGTTGAACTGATTGAAGATTTATAGGTTCCTTTAAAAAAATTTTTTTTTTAATTTTTTTAAATATAGAAAACATGCAGTGACAGGATGGACTCGCATTTCTTTAATTTGTCAGTTGAGGGTTAAGTTTTGTTTGTGGGTAAGTTTAATCAATTTTCATAATTTAACTTATTTTAATTTTAAAATATCCTTTCTAATCATTTTACATTTTTATTTTTGTATTTATATGATGTGTTGCTGGTGTATGTGCTTTCTTGTTTCCGTTTTCACTGCTGAACATTTGCCCCACAGGGACAATTAATTAGGTAAATCATTCATTCATTACACAAAAGATATGCCTTTTTGATTTTTGGTATACAGTTTTATCAGTTTTGTTGGTTTTGACTGTTCATCTCACAATTTTGACTTCTAATGTTTTTCATCATGTTTTTTTGTATTTTAATTGCATAAATGAGGTTCCATAGTTTTCAGTGGCACTGCTTAGTAAAGTTATAAACTATATTTACCTGTTGTACCCTTTCTCAACATTGGTGTGTAGTTTGGCAGATAGGACAGCCGTTCAGGCTGTTTGTGAAAGTTCTGTAAAACTGAAATTTGCGCAAACAAAAAGAAAAATCGTTTTAAATTAAAACGGAAAACTCAGCAAATGTACCATGCAAAACACAGAGGCAAATCCTGACATAGGCAGCATAGCTATTCAATAGGTGACAATTTACTATTGACTAGTCTGTTAGCTCTATGCTAACCTATAATGGTATTTACCATTAACATGCTAATGGACATTAGCATTGCTACTGCAGAAATATCACTAGTGGGCAGCTGACAGTTGGAGTTGAGGTGACCACCTCTGTGTCCCTGTCGGTACTGTCATCCTCTAGTGTAGACACTATATTTAAAAAATGTAAATAAATATCTTAAAATAAAATTAGGATTTTTTAATACTCAGTATTTGGTATACATAGAATTTTTTTTTTACTGTATACCTGTACATAGTAAAAGTATCAATATATGTATATATACACTGTAGACACGCTGTGAACAAATATTGAACCCACTCCTGATTTCTTCTCTTTTTGTTTGTATCTCTTATTAAACTGTTTCAGATCTTAGACCACAGACAAATCACAAGTTTTAAATGATAATTGAATTTTTGAAACATAAAGGTGATCATACTAACTAGGCATGTGGTAAATTACCATTACTTAGTACATCTAAAAAACTACCAAACTGCATTCACAATATCCATACAAAAGACTTTTTTTCACAGCACTGTATACTTGAAGAACAAACAATAAAATTAATGTGAAGGTTAAAAAAAAATTTAATGTAAAGCTTAAAATGTGCTGATTTACTAAATATAAACTCAAACCTCATAAATGTTATACATTAAAAACACAAACATACAGTAAAGTATGAATTTCTGAAAAAAAACAATATTGTGTAGTTAAAATTTTGCTGACACTAAAAGAAAAATACCTTAAATCAAATTAGATGAATGAGAACGTTTCTAAGACATTAAATGAGATTCAAAGGTTGGAAGAATCGGACACAGTGCACAGAGCCAAGTCTATTAAAGTGTGGCCTTTAAGAAGTAATTTAAAGGATGTTAGTGACTTGACAGGACAGTCGAAGTCTAAAAGCCGACATGACACCGATTTGTACAATAAATCTTCTAATGAACCATCTTGTGGTATTTGTGATGTGCTGTATGTGGTCTCCGTAATGTGTACTGCATATTGTAGATTAATAATGTGTATTGAGTAAAAGTTGCTTTTAATTAACTCTTCCAATAAAGAGTTCTAGTAAATGTTTCTTGGCCTGTCCCATCTTCAGGTATTGCAGCTGAACTCTGACATCCTCCCTCAGTACAAGCAAGAAGCACCCAAGACGCCTCCCCACATAATCCTCCACTACTGCACCTTCAAGACCACTTGGGACTGGGTCATCCTCATCCTCACGTTCTACACGGCCATCATGGTGCCCTACAACGTCTCTTTCAAGACGAAGCAGAACAACATCGTGTGGCTGGTGCTGGACAGCGTGGTGGATGTCATCTTCTTGGTGGACATCGTCCTCAACTTCCACACCACCTTCGTGGGTCCGGGCGGAGAGGTGATCTCTGACCCCAAACTCATTCGTATGAACTACCTGAAGACCTGGTTCGTCATCGACCTGCTGTCCTGCCTGCCCTACGACATCATCAACGCCTTCGAGAATGTGGATGAGGTACAGTTGGGGATTTTTTTAAGCCTTTCTCAGTTTTGAGTGGTCGGAGGGCAGGTATGCATGGAGCAATTGCTTCCCACGATAGCTGGCCATGTACAAAGATAAGATTTTGCTGAGTCTGCTTGTTTCCCTTGTAGGAATGGTTTGGTCACCCAGAAGGTGCTGCCATCCACCCTCCATGGATGGGTTTCTCTGGTGGAAACGGTGAAGGGCCAAGACCTTTTCAGTCCTACATTTTAAGCAGTGTTATCATGACAATTTCAAATCTAGCAGAATATCAATTTATTGTTACAGCTTAATGTTCAAGAGCAAAGAAAAGTGACCTTAACATCAGATAAGTTCTGTAAAGTGAGGCATACAGTACAAGGCCTTTAACCACACTATAACTAAAAAACGGTGAAGAACAGAGGATTAAGTGTCTCTGGATGGTTGGCTAAAGTAAAATTATCATTATTTATCTATTAACATATTTTCTATAACAGCGAAAAAAATTAAACATTATACAAAAGTGATGACATACTGTAAAAAAAAAAAGAAGCTGCGTTCTCTGGCTGGAGTTATTAGCGATGTAAAAATCTCTATGATTTTCTAGTGGGGTTTTCAGAAGTATTGCCACAAAGTATAACAATTAAAATCTTAAGCTCTCTTATTGTAGACAGCTTAACGGAGGTGCAAATAGTAATGTAATAATCTATTTATTTTTAAACCTGAGGCCTTACCTTAATAGTTTTAGACATTATTTAATTACAGTAATATTTTACTAATGCTCCTCCAATTCCTGAATTACTTGTACACCTAAACGGAGCATAGCCATCAGTGCTGTTACTGGCTCCACCTGTAATTTAGCTGTAATTACTATAATTCACATGGTTATTTTGAGCAACAGCTTATTTCAGCCGTATTGAGACATCACAGGGACCCCCTTCCTACACCCAACTGGACAAACACACCGCTGTGAAAATAAATCTAAATCTAAATTATTAACTGAGTTTACAGTGTCTATGAAAAAGCCAGGTTGTGACATTGATGAGTTAAACTTTATTCTATCTGGAGTGCCACGATCACTCTTAAGTAGTCTCAAGAGGTGATGAATCATCTATTTCCTACATTTTGCCGATTGGTCCAGGTTCTTGCTGCTGGGCTCAGCTGAGTGTGAGTGGATGCTTGTGACCCCATTTACACCTGACATTAGCATGTGGCCTGTATCTTGATGTTATATTTTGATAAGGCAAAATACATTTATTGCAAGCAGAATCCAATCAGATTGGCCAGACCTCATCTGGAGGTGGTCTGACTCGCATTATGATTGGATTGCAACAGGTGTAAATGACATCTGTGCAGTGTGACCCAGAAGATATTTTAAAAGATCGTCAGCTGTGTAAATGTAAATGCAAATGATGGGCAGATGTCATTATCCAGATCACAAAGCAGATGTCAATACCAGGTGTAAACTGGATCTTGGAGACACATATCTGGAAGTAAAATCTGAGCTCACAAGGATGTGGTTTATTTCTCAGATGCTATTTGATTGTGCTCTAGAAGAGAACCCATGAAGGTGCAAGACACTTTATTGTGAATGTGGTTTTGGAGACGTTTGTGAACTCCTGAGTTAGAGATTGGAATTTTTTATTGTTGTTGCCTGCAGGTTAAATTACTGTGAGCACGAGTAGTGAAATATTTCTAACGAAGAAAGAAATACAGTTGCCATGATTGAAGTTCGAGACAGCCTCACCTGGATCTTCACCAAATAAATGGTGTTTTGGTTGGAGACTACAAATGCTGGGAGTTTCCGTGATGCCATAGACGTGACTACTACTGGTTCAGTTTTTAGTCGTTAGGTTAGATATGACATGAAATGTAGCACAGACATTTACACAGTCACTGTTGTATCTTTAATACCTTTGATTTTTCATATGGCTACTTAACAGGACAAATGTTTTTGTGGTTTCCAGTAAAGTTACAGCTCTGTTATTTAGATGAATGAATAATCATCATGTCACAGTTTTAATCTAACCAGTACAACGACAGGTACCATTTTCAGTTAATAAGCTTATCGAGATTATTGATTAATAATTACTATTAGCTGTTTTTACATTCTGGATGGATGGGAGTTTGCTTGTGAAAGGGGAATTTGGAATTGAAGTTGATAAAAACTGTTAATTTCCTAATAGACTTAACAGAAACTCAAATTCTTGTGTGTAGATGTGATGTGTAGAATTATAACATCTATTATATAATTATAATTATAACTATTATTATTATAATTATATTATAACAAGTATAATGATGGTGAGATTCTGGTTTTGGTGATGATTGTTTTGTTGTTTTCATAGTGGGCATGAAGTAATTGTTTATCAGCAATTCACCAGAAAACCTTCACCAGATTATGACATTTTTAGAAAAACCTTTACTCATAGGTGTTCAGGGCACTTAAATCATAAACAATTGTCTGTGTCAAGTGTCTGATTAGAGGAAAAGTATTTTTGAATGAGGTTGTGTCTGAATCTGTGGGAATGAGAGTTTTTAGGTCCCGAACCTGCTTGTTTGATGGTTTCATAATGAGATCTGGCCTGTTCTGAGCATTTTCACGGCCATTTACACCTGTCAGATATCGAGGAGTTACATCAATATGGCCTAAAGTCCATTAGAGGTGATTTTCCATTTGATTTCCCATTGAATTAATTAGACCTTAGTCAAAGTGGAGCAATCTGTTGAAGTGATATATACTAATGTTGTACTCGCTTCTCAGTTTTCTCTCCTTGAGCATTTAATCTTTCTATGAGTGGTTGTGTATTTTATTTGTGTTGTACACTTCGGTCTGCTACATGTGAACACACACTGTGGGTCTGTGTTTGTGCACTGACACCCGTTATTGTGTTTGTACTGTACAGTACATGTGTCCCTGCCAAGAGGGGGTTTAATCACATGAGTTTTTAAATGCCAGTTATAATAATAATACCCATGTTTAAGCTGCCAGCAGCTGAATTTTGAACATCTATTCATATTTCATGCCAAAAAAACAATTCCACACCTCCCTCAGCAGTTTATTCTTGTCTGGAGCAACATTAAGACCAATGCGATGCATAAAATCTCTGTTACTCAAACTAATTAAAAGTATTTCTTAGCAGTTCAAAGTCACAATGTTCTTCATGCTGACATTTTCTTTCTTTGACATTTAGCCTTATTCGACTATGACTGGTGAAATATCAGTTTTATGTACAGTACTGTATGTACTAGTACTGGTATATCATAAACTGTAAGAAAGGGGGTGTTGTTGGTTTTAAAAACACTGAGATAATTATTTCACAAGTCGGTTAATGAGCTGTCAGAAAAATAATAAAAAATAATGACAAATCATACTGGTCATTTATCAAGGAAATTCTTATAATTTTTATAACAATCATATCTTTGGCTTTTTTCACTATTTTCAGGCATTTTATAGACTTAACTATTAAAGTAATTCAAAAACAATCTAAGTCTACAGCCATGTTTGCAACTTTGTGAGGCTGTGCTAACGTCAGCATGCTAAAATGGTCACAGTGACAATGCTAACACACTGATGATTAGCAGGAATAATGTTCATCATGTTCAACATTTACACATTAGAGCTAAATGTGCCACTGAGGCTAATGGGAATGTTCTATGATTCTACAGCAATTTGATTATAAACGAAAGCATTGGACAATTTAAACACTGACATGATTGAAAGCGTAAAGGATAACCTAAATTATAACAGAACTCAGCTATAGATGTCTGTACCACATTTTATATCAACATGTTTAATAGGTTTTGAGATATGTGAATTAGATCAAGTTGCTAGTGATGTTGCAAGAAAAATGGCACCAAAGTCATTAAAATACACTGTCTGACTATGGAGGAAAGCACCCAATTTCATGGACATACAGTTTTTTATATGTGGTTGGTTTGTTATAATGTTATCCAAGGCATATCTGTGTAAGAAGATAACACCACAAATAAAAGGAGAGTGCTCGTTCTTCCACTGAATGCCTCAAGAGTGCTATATCATGTTTAAATCAGGTCCACTAACTCTAGAGAAAGATTAGTTTGTGGTCAAATTTTCACTTCTGTCAGTTTAACTTGTCGTTAAATTTGTTTCTCAAGTGAGATTTAACTGGTGGATGAGATTGTCCTTCTAAAAGAAAAATATGTTACTGTTCAAAAGTGTAGTGGTTAAGTAGAAATTGTTTTCCGTACCATAACCTGTGGATGGGCTTGATTGGAGCAAGTTTTGTCCTACAAGGGCCCAAAGCACAGCTGCCAGTTGTGAAAGAAGTCTTTAGGGAAGAAAGGGTCAGATGGTATTCTGTCTGCAATGCAGAGGACATCATAGTTACTGGATCTCAGTCCTGCTGAGCTGTTGTGGAAGCAAGTTGACCGTATGGTACATAAGAAGTCCTCATCAAGCCAGACCAAGCTGTGGAAGGTGCTTCAGGAAGCAGATAACCTCAACAAACTGGGAACTAAAATCTCCAAAGTCTGCAAGGATGTAGTTGCTGCAAATGGAGGATTCTTTGACCAAAGCAAAGTTTAAATGACAATTATTATTTCCATTAAAAATCTGTAGATAGATTTCCTGTTCATTCTTTCTTATTTAAACTCATTTCATGCTCATTGAAAACAAAGAAATTGAAAGTGCCCCCAAACTTTAGATTATTTAGATTATTAGTATTTAGTTTGTGCTAGCATTTTCCCACAGAAGACTGGCATTTGATTCCAGTATTTTTATTCATGACCATTCAATGTTAATCACCTGTTTGTTATTCAATTCAATTCAATTAAACTTTATTTATATAGCGCCAAATCACAACATAAGTCATGTCAAGGCACTTTAGAGTGTAAGGTTTAGAACCTTACACAAAATATATATATGTACAGAATATTTGTAGAAAACTCAACAGTCCCACTTGAGCAGCACTAGGCAACAGTGGAGAGGAAAAACTCCCTTTAACGGAAGAAAC
>JAUMHL010000015.1:1764736-1774908 GCA_032362345.1 Sandelia bainsii
CTTGACTATGGTCGCTGGAGTCTCTAACTTCACGTTCCTGACTATGGAGCTGCCAATAACCAGAGTGGGTTTCTCAGTGGGTGTGTCGCTGAGCGGAGAAAAGCGATTGGAACAGGTTGGTGGTGAACCTTGTGCGAGGGTTTCTGGCTATGCCTCCCCCGAACCGTCACCCAGCTGGCCTGATTTCCCAGCTGCTTTGGGACTACTGGGAGACCGCTAACCTGCGCTATGCTAGGTGGTTCCGCACCGACTACCGGGACCTGACTGTCTGGTTTGTTTTCCATGGTGCGGAGCCAAGTTTCCAATTCGGCCAACCTCGCCTCCAAAGCTACAAATAAGCTACATTATTATTATTCATAATATTTTTATGAATGATATATATTATTATCATTATTACATTATTGTCACTATGATAATCTTTAAGGCAACCAGGGTTGGTGGTTTGACTCCTGGTTCCCCTGATTCCAGCCATCATTCATGATGGACCCCTGTGGGTTTGAATGAGAGGCTAGGGACAAATGAACCAACCTATGGTTGTTTCGGTTGAAGGACTTGTTGGTGAGTTGTGTTGGTACTATGCTAAGGTTAACTGCAGTTTGATAAAACTGGAGTGTGGATTTAACAGTAGTTAGTATTTGCCATTGCCCTGGTGTAATGTTAAATGGGGGTAAATTGTATCCTAGAACGTTGTGTAATAGGCCGCGAAGGACTTTAAGGTATAATGGCCCTCATGGGATGCATTACTTCTTTTAAGTTACAGAATAAAATTTCCCTGTAGGGTTTACAGATTTAGTTTTTTAATATAGCTGATACCACACATGAGTGGTTCAAATATTTATAATAAATCCAAGGCCAATATTGAGCCCATATGTTTAACACAGTGTTAAAGCTGCTGTACAATATATTTATGCATGTTTGTGTCTGTTCTCCAACATTGACTGTGTCCTCCATCAAACTCAGTGGTATATTGTGTTGTGGATCATTCAGTAGTAGTCCAGAACGGTGCTGGTGTCGTGGTTTAGGTGTCTCTCGCCCTCCAGCTAGGAGGCCTGCCAGTCGCTGATGGATTCGATGAAATCCCGCTGGGTGGAATTTTCTGTTGCTGTCTCTTAGACAGCAGACAGCGCTGAGCAGGGGAGACAGGCTGAGAGGAAATCAATGGCACGTAAATTTCCAGCCACTAACGAGGACAAAGCCAGAGTCTCTCTTCCACTCTTTGGTAAATTGATGTTTCTTTCCTGTATTAGAAGCCTGGAAGAATGGATGGTTGGTGACTGATGACGGTGTGTGGGAGGCTTAAGGTGCAGTGTGAAAGAAAATAGGAGAGGTTATTATAGTCTCATTGCAGACTGAATTCCCCCGTTGCTGTGTATGATGGCTGAAGCAGAAAGTATTTTTAGATGCATTTTAATGCGGGTTTCAAGACACAACAGATCCGTGCCAAGCTGGTGACACGCAGGTGCTGCCAACTCTCATACATACCGGCACACATACATATTTATGGTTTGTGAGAACCATACAAGTCACTGCCAAGTCATTACTGTAAAATCTGTCCATTGGATAACCTTCCTCATTTTACTGACTTTGTGAAGAAGATCTGCATAGGTGAAAACATGTTCAAGCTAAGTTAAATATAACTAAGCTACTTTAAAGAATAGCTTTTAGTGTTTCAGGCTTGTTTTTGGTGTTTGTGGACATTAATATATTGCCATCAGTGATGGTAATTCACTTCATTCTCAAGGCTCCTGTACTCATTAAGTGCTCCATCCCTCCTGCCCACGCTCCTAGGTTAGCTGACACAACTCTGCTCACAGCTAGCACCACTCAGTGAGTGTTCGTGCAGAGGAATGTTAAAAAGTCTTTCAGAAAGTGTTTTTTCAGCTGTGATGTAAAATTAACTTTGCTTAATTTTTCCAAAGATGAAACCATAAATCAACAATGGACACAGTTACAGGCCAGCAACAGACTTCGAGCAATGTTTTTATCCATTCGCATGACTTCACAGACGACTGTTTTCACAACCTGCCCCAGTACGCAGCAGGATTTTTGGCTGGATTGTTGCTGAAGGACAGAGCACAGGAAGACTTCCACAAGCTGGCCAATCATTTTAACATGATAATATAATAATAATATATAATCTTGTATCAATGGAGCCCCCAAATAAAATAAAAACCCTAACGTAAGCATAATATGGCCACTTTAATCTTTGATTTACTGATTGTTCAGCCTTTTAGGCACCCAAAGTGATGTCTTCAGGTTTCTTTTTTGCAAGCATGTTAATATTTTTGATGATATAAATTAGGAAAGATCAGCACCTTTATATTCAGTTGATGTCTGCAGCGGCACATCTAACATTTGGCATTGCTAAATGATGTCCTGATTCATTTATTAATTGATCAAATTAATGTAAGCTTTTTTTTTATTTTTCATGGACAAATTTGTAACTGTAGCACAAATCTACAATAGAGTTAATATCTAAAATGATATTGCAGATAAAGGAATAGTTTGGCTTTGTTGACATTTCATGAGTCTCAGCTGAACTTCAGAAAGTGTTTTACACGTACTGAGGGCTGCACCTTGATTTTCTCATAGTGTAGTCAAGTCCAGGCAACTGTGCTAAACAAGTACAATTCCAGTGATCTAGATCTGTGTTATTGTGTTAATGTTTGAGCAATCGGACAATTTGAGCATAGATGAACGTTTATATTTAAACAACCTATTTGGAAGAGGAAATAAGCTAGATAACATTATAGCTAAACTGTAATAAGTTTATGTTAGATTTTGCAAAGCTATCGCACAGTCTGTACACCACAGTAGTTTTTTGATGCACCATTACAGGTCACAGTTTTTGTCTAATTGACATTTAGGTTCACTTTCTATTTCATCTCCAGTGAAAGTGAATTTGCTCATATAAAACTGTTAATTTGCTTACCACTGACTTACCAGCACTACAATATCACTGATAAGCTAGGTTTTATTATAATTAGGTAGCCATTATGACATGTATTTGATTTCACTTCTGCAGTTCATTTTGCGAATGTGAAATATCTTAGCCATCAGAAATCTTCCACATCTTCTACCTATAACTACATGTACACAGCATTGTGGAGTCATCTTAACTTTCATGGAAAATGAAACTCTGAGATGATGGCCACATGATGCTATGGTCATCCAACAAGATAACAGGCCTGTAGGAAAACAAAATACACACCTACTACATGCTATTATATAGGAAATATCTGCAAATATAAAATAATTAGAATAGAGACTAATCTTTCAGAGGACATCTTTAAATACTCGCCAACACCAACGAATGTTATATTGGGGGTCGTGACTCAGAAAGGTTGAGGACCACTGCATTAAAGCGTGCAAAAGTTTCAAATCAATTGGACTTATCAGATAGAACAAACAACATTTTGACTGAGATTTTGTGGTAATGCCTTGACCCATCACGCACAAAAACAATTTTTTCCACAATTAACGTATTTTTATCTCTGTTGCATCCTTCCCTGCATTATCCACATGTCTTCATCTCACCATTGCACAAATTATTGCAACCTCCTCCTTCTTTATTATATTATTTATTATATTATATCTTTCCTTACAGTGGGTTTCATTTAACAAGCAACTTCACTTGTTTCCATTTGTTTCCTTCTTCCCTCACTATAGCTATGTAAACACACAAAGTTAATGTCCCACACTCTGGACTGCACAGTACACAGCTTCCTCCGGGCCCTGTCAGCTTGGCCGGCCGCGGCAGTGGCAGCATGCGCACCATGCAGAAAGGTCAGTCTGGATTAGACCTTCTGAGCTGCTGCGGTGCCTGCAGATACACAGTGAGCTCCCAATGGCCTGCCGGGCTCCTCCGTTACAGCAGGTGGCTTCAGAACCCACGAGGGGTTCCTCAGCCCCTCCCAACACTTGCCCCCCACACCTCAACACACACATCCAGACTTCTCACACCATCTCTGTTGCAACCTGAGGGAGCATCAGCACAACTCCTCATGAGATTGTTACATCATTTTCTGCTGTTTTACAGCCATAGCCCGACTACTTCACTTGTTTTGTTGCTTTTACTGCTGACCTGTATGCATCTTCGTGTAGGTGTTGCTATTTTTGAGATATGAGGAAACCTCGCATCTCAAAATGTCAGTAGGAACAATCCGAAATAACAAAAGACTCTTTGAGGACAGTCACGTTTTAGGACAACTTGTACATTGTGTTCTCACAGGCATTAACATATTTTCAGTCAATTAGAATTAGATTTTACTGACCAACTACTCTGCTGACATCTGGGAAAGTGGCAACGTCACATCAGCATCAGCTGTCTAACCAAAACCAACAGATAAGCTGTAAACAAAAACCATGGCCAAACCTACTTTTAACCCCATGAATGATCCCCTTTTTCAACGTGCTATGTTGAGGTAGAACATGTACAGCAAGTTGTAATGAAACCTTTTTTATCATTCTTTGTATTTAGCTGACATTATGTGGGGAATGAAATATAGATGATGTAGATGAATGAAAGGATTGAGGAAATTCTGCATGAACCAGTGAAGAACAAACTCATGCATGAGATTGATTAGTTTAAATATGTTGCTAATTTGATTAAGCTTAGTTTCTTAACTCTTCTCATCTCCACAGATATGTTATCATTTCTTTTTTTCATGTATCAAGCAGAGAAAACATTCTGGTGAGCTATTAAACCAAATGTATTGTGTGGTACTAAAGTATCTAAAACATATTCAGTCCATTTATCATTGTGTAGGGATTTAAAAATGGCACAAAATAGCTTTAATTGTGATTTTTTGTGGTTTTGCTTTTGGCTCTAGTTTATGTAAAGTGACAATTGAAAACTCAGTTGAAGCATGGCAGTCTTTGGCTAAAAGCTGAGACATTTTAAAATTTTAATGCCTGCCGGATTGAGCGGTGAAAACATGTTAAGCTCCCCGTGCTGTCAGGAACATGCAACAGTGCATCTACTGCTTTGAAAATAATGAGAGAAAAAGCCGGGCACTCTTGAAAAGAGCTTCCCGGTGGACACGTAATCTCGGTTTATACGCTGTCTCCCTTCGCCGGGCCCTGTTTTGATAAACAGGTGCTTATGAGCCATGATTTTACATGCGTTGCACGCTCTTGACTCATGCTCTTTTCATCTGTGTTGCTCTGTTCTGTGGCTACTTAATTTAGAGGCATTTACATATGAGCTGGGAACCCGCCGAGTCCCACGGAAGGCCTTTGAAGCTACGGCTGGAGACAGGCTGGGGAGGGCTGAGGAGGACTGGATGAATTTGTGGCATCAGAGAAAAGGAAATATAAGGACCTGCAACAGGAGTTTGAGCTGAGGCAGAGGCTCTAGTCAGAATAGTCTTAGTCCGGCTGAGGTTTAAATGAAGTTTGGTTGAATCTGAAGTAAGACTGTAGAACAAGTCAACATTAAAATCAAGGAAAATAGTTGACGCAGTCCAAAACATTAAGATAAGTTTTCTTTATAATAGGGTGGCAGTGGTAAGGCAGATGTTCAGGAACCCAAGGGTCAGTGGTTGGGTTCCTACTGGCCACATGTCGAGGTGTCTTTGGACAAAATACAGAAACCTCGTAATATCGCCATCATCTACGTGCATCTGTCCAACAACAATTTCCTCAAGGGCATTAATAAAGTTATTATTTAAATGATAGATGCAGATCTACACTGTCTGTAGAAACTATTTGATTTACTGTTAAACTATATGAAAAGACCAAAGCTGAACATTGTATTCTACTAACAAGTGGTTTCTTTATATTCAAAGCCTGATATGCTCTCTATATAAATTATAAAACACATCAGTGAGCTGCACTTTTACCCTGAACACATACACTGTAGTTTACTTTGACCAAATCCCCTATATACCTGCTTGTCCTGCAAACTCACTAGATTGGTGTGGATTAATCCACTGCTGAAAATAGTCCCCTAACAAATTAACTTTTAATTTTGTTAGGCTAGAGAGCCGCCATAGGGCCACGTCTTTACATCACTGTACATAATATGTTTTCATACATCTATATACATCTCTGCTTTCACAGCAACTCTTAACACCAAGGTTTGCTTGTTGTATACAGTAATTATGTTCCAAACTAAACATGGGATGTTAAAATTAGCTTTTGTTTAGCTAGTTAATTAGCATCACCTATGTTTTATTTGTCACAGTAGTTAAACAGATTTCGTAAATGATCCCCTTTTTTTTCCCTTTACAACAAAGCTTCAGTTGATCTTGTTAGTCACAATAATTCCCCTTACGCAAGCGCAAGAGCCAGGAATGTTCTTATACGTACACTTAAAAGAACAAAGTTTACTATCTAATATATAATTTAATAGTCAAAACATGTCTAAGAAATGTTTATGTAGAGCTTCTAAAATACCAAATAAGGTAAAGTGTTACAATGGTGCTTACATTAAACGTATTCCTTAATGCTTGCAGTCAAAGCCTTATGGGAGCTGTAGTTTTTGAATGCTATTTGAATTTTACTGTTTGTGACATGAGGTTGTTTTTTTTTAAAGAACTTTTAGAAATCCCTGTGAACCCCAAATGTGCCACAGTTAAAATGGAAAAGGAAGAAAGGAAGAGCTGAACGGCACAAAATACGAGCTCAGAGCCAGGAAACTCTTATTTTGAGTAATATTCATGCTTTTTTTCTGTAGTGCATGAATATCAGTCTTCCTGTCTTGAAAAGTGAACAATTTTTAAACCACAGGGTGAAATTACATTTCAGCATGGAGCAAAAGAGAAGCTCAGATCTGTTACTGAGGATAAAATAAGGTCAAAAAGAGGAGCAAGGGCTGAATGGAGCTAGTTTGCAGCTGACGATGAAGAGGTTGAGGCTGAAAATGAAAGTCAGGAAGGAGGTGAAAGCTGAGAGGAAACTGCTGAGAGCAGCTCGCCTTGTCCTCAGCAGTATCGTGCTTTATTACATAACATCATAGCCTAAATTATTAGATAACCCCGCTGGCTTTCATCATGATTTTTTCTCTCTGTTCCAAAATGAGAGAATTTTTAATGTTGGTAAATATTTAGCTTCAGGTTGCACATTGTTGGCCCCTGCTGTTGCTAACACTCTGCTTTGTTAATTGTGCAGAGCGTGCTGATGCCCCTGGGTTCTGGCTGCTGCTCCTGTTGTGGAAAAACATCACTTTTTTTTTTTTTTTTTTAGCTGACTGATAGAACAAAGTATGAAGGACATAAGGCGGCTAATAATGCAATGAATAAGTACTCGGCCTGAGGGACTGTGTGCGGAAAGGCTCTGTGGTGTTGTACATTAAAATGTTTGAGTATTAGTGTCTGGTTGATACAGATTTCGTTTAATAAAGAGGCAAAGAGTTATACTGCATATGGCATTTCCTAGTTGAAAAAAGTTAAAGTTGAACTTAGTGCACCATCACTGTTCTCTGTTCTAGTGGAAGTATGACAATTTTTGTTTTCCTTGGCTGACCCGTTCTGTGTTTGATGCTCACTGCACCAGTGGTTTATTTCTTTTTCAAGACATTCCACAGTGTTGTACTGGCCAACGTTTGTGCAGTGCCTTTTGATTGTTTCCCTCTTCTCTCAGATTCAATTCTCCCAACACTCTGGTTTTCATTTTCATTTATGCTTTTTTAACAACAAATGTAGTCTTCACAGATAAAACCCACAGCTAAAACCAAGAGTAGTCATTTAGATCTACTTATTGTTTGAACATTTAATGTCACAGGACACATCTAGGTTATAAGGCACATGTTCCAGTACTTTATTAGTAATTTGGGTGATCTGGTATAAAAGTTGTCATCTTCTTTACTGTTTAACAAAGTGTATATAGCGTCATGTAAAGGGTGAAATTCTGATCTTTAGTCTCATATCCATCTTAAACCCAAATGTTTTGTGATTGTCATTCCAATACTTTTGGAGGAGATGTGATGTTATCAGACAGGATCATCTTGAAACTACTTTGAGTAAAGCTACTGTGAGAAGATTTGTGATGAATCATGTAATGTTTAAAATGCGGTGGTAGTTTTCACACTCCAGAAATGGGCTCTAGGGTTCACATTGCTTTGTGTGCGTGTTTATACATGTGCATGAGTGTTATTGTGGGTGTGTCTAGTGAGTAAATCCACTGTAACCATGTTTCTGCTTTTAGATGGACCTTTTGCTTTTAGACGCCTCAGCACGGTGTGTTGTGATTCCCGTGGACAGCAACACATCTGAAAATAGTTCTGCTGCTATTTGCTTACTTCGCACCAGGGTAGTCTCGGTATCAGCATTAGTATCATTATCAGTAATCTGCACTGAACTCAGACTCAGTGAGTGATGGGTGTAGTAAGAGCTGCAACCTGTGTAGGAGGAGCAGCAAAGAAGTGTTTGTAACTTACCCACGGAATTATATCTTTGTGATTCATCTTACATGGCTTTAGTATTAGGAGTAGGACAACAGTAAGGACTGTAATGTTATTTTTATTGGAATATCAATATACATCCAGTCAGTTTTCATAACTCAATTTCAAAATAGAACTGTTGAAGAATTACTTGCTTTTCCAGGTTTTTGCAGCTTCTTTCAGTTGTTTGTTTAAGTTTCTCTCTTCAATCTCCTGTTCAGCAGGTGAAATGCATGATCAATTTGATTAAGGTCTGGTGATTGACTTGTCTAAAACCTTTCACTTTTTCCCTTTGATGAAGTCTTACATTGAGATAGAGGGTACTCTTGGTCTCACCAGTCCCAGAATTCCAGCCTGGCTTTCAGATATTTACCTTTGGATTTACATCTAGTGTCATAGTCTCTATATTTTTATTACGTTTTCCCACTGTAATGTCAAAGCTGTTGAAGGACAGGTGGTGATGTTGGAATTTGTTGGATGATGTTTACTACTGATATTGATATACAGGACTTGACCAGTACTTCCTACAAACAAACAATATCCATACTAACAGTTTCTGATATTTTGCTTTTGTGTTCCAAAATGTGATTTGGGAAAGAATTTAGTTGACAAAGTGTACTGTGCTGTAATGTGGGGTCCATTTGTTTCACTCTTAGCTGAGTTTGTGACAGTGGCGTCATACAACCTGAGAGTTAAAGGGATGTTGGTAGAAACATTATTGTAAAATGTCCAAATCTTAATCACAACACCCAACCCATTGTAGAAAAGTAGTAAGTAAAGTACAGTAGTAACAGGAACTACAGTATCGCCATACTGAAAACATGGTTTAAGTTTATGCTTCATTTGTGCATATCAAGTATTAACATTAAGGCTTTCCCATATGAATATAAAGCATTTTGTTAATGTAGCCATTTGTGGGTGGACTGAAGACAAGCTGAGCTCATTGTTGGTCTCAATGTATTTCTTGACTTGATAAATTTTTTTTTTCTCCCTTGTGTTGGTTTTATGTTGCTAACAAACTTTTAAAAGTTTTAATTGCTGCTGCCCACGGCAATTAAAATGCTTTAACATAAGTGTGTGTCTGTTATAACATGGAGATGTATTATTATCAATGCAACAAGGTGATATGAGTCTCTAAATTACTTGAAGTCTTTCAGGGAAACATTTGACCCTGAAATGTAAATGTTTGTTGTGGATAATTTTAAAGTATCTACTGTGTGTTCTATGGTGTTACAAACCTTTTCTCTCTATGCATACATGAACATGCTTATTTAAATATGTAATTTGGCAAATTGCATAAATTGCAATTGCAAGAATGTAGTAAAGTACATGTGTAAAGTAGCAGAAAGTTGCTTGTCCAGTATCAGAATAAATGCATGATTTCTTTCTATCAGTGATATTTAAACAGGCCTGTCTTTATGTTAGAACAAATTTTATTTTGTTTTGTTTTTGTTGTAATATTGTTCTTTAATATTGTGCAGTTACATTTTCCTTATAATTCAGTACAATGACTGAGTATGCATTTCTCGTGCATTTCTCCACTTAATAGTGTATTGCAACACTAGGGCTAACTACCCACAATACAATATCAAAGCTGCTTGCTTGCATGTTTTCTACTGTATATGGATTATCCCCTGTGCACAATGCTGACATCTTTCCTGGGATATGTAGGTTTAGCCTCATTTTTTTAGCTTTACAGAGCCATACGATAGACACTACTCACAAAAAGTTAGGGATATTTGGCTTTCGGGTGAAATTTCAGGATGAACCTAAAATGCACTATAACCTT
>JAUMHL010000015.1:1813636-1872889 GCA_032362345.1 Sandelia bainsii
TCTTTAAGATATGATGGAGCCTGATTATTTAGTGCTTTATAAGTGAGGAGAAGGATTTTAAACTGTATTCTAGATTTTACAGGGAGCCAGTGGAGAGAAGCTAATATAGGAGAAATGTGTTTGACATGTAGCATTAGAAAGACAGTTCAATCTAGTTTCATATAATAATAATAATAATAATAATTGATACTTTATTGATCCCCTTGGGGAAATTCTTTGGAGAAATATGATCTCTCTTGCTAATTCCAGTCAGAACTCTGGCTGCAGCATTCTGGATTAACTGGAGGCTTTTTAGGAGTTAATTGGACATCCTATTAGAAGGGAGGTTGTTTAAATTTTAATAGACACGTTGTGTGTGAAGTGACTGTTAGATTTTTGTTCATTAAGCCAGCCCACAATCTTTCTCTGACCTTAACCAAGGGCTCTGAGTGCCTGAACCTGTTCAAAACTTTAAGTCACAAAAAAAGTTGAACCACAAGATAGGATTTTTTTGCAGAAAAGAAAACAGGATCTTGTTGATAAAAAATCTGTTGCCTCTGTACATTTCATTAACATGTTAAGTATCAGCATATTTGCCAATTTGTTGCGTTAATAGTGAACATATGATCATTATTATAATAATAATAATAATAATAATAATAATAATAGAAAACACAAGTTCGAGTTGCAGTTTCATTCACCACAAAATTATATTTGTGATTGCAGTTAAGTTGTATAGAAATTAAAATTTTAGGAGACTGGGTTGCCTGAGAACAACATCTGCCTTTTGAGACTGAATCCATACAGCAAATAAGAATCAGAATCTTTATTGTCATTGTACAACAAAATTAAGGTGCAATTTTCCAGTGCAAAAATAAAACACAATCACTCAAGTTAAAACTAAGATATATGTATATATAAAAAATGAATAAAAGTACCAAAATGGTCCGTAACAGCAGAACACTGTTTTTCATTCATACATACTGTACGTCATATTGCGGTGTTGACTTAAAGCTGTACTGTAAACTTGAAAGGTGCACTAGATCAGATTGACCACTTTCCCTCTCCACACAGTCCCCATTGATAAGTGGCTGGATGTTGTCTGCCTTCTTTCTGAAGTCCACGATGAGCTCCTTGGTCTTGGCTGTGTTGAGGAGCAAGTTGTTATTCGTACACCACATTGTCAGCCGCTCCACCTCATCCCTGTAGGCGGACTCATCCCCCCCAGAGATGAGCCCTACTACAGAGTTTCAAAGTTTCTTTATTGGTCTTCCCGAAGGAGAAATTTGGCTTGGAAAAAAGGGACAATGCTGCATTACCAAACAATACATACATACATACATGCATACAAGATAAAGAGCTAAAAAACATATATAATAAGATCTATGTTAAAACAACTACAAAACTATAAAAATATATATTAAAATCTATATCCAAAGTGCTTATATACAGTGCAATCAACATTCAGCTTGTTTGTGTTCATCCCCCACTAATCGCTCATTCACTAGTTTGATTGAGAGGGGGATGAACGAGATGTTTGAGGCGGTTGTGTCCCCTGCTGCTCCAGGTGTCTCCAGGTGGGACAGAACAGCATGGAGTACAGTGGGCACAGCGTCCTCCGTAGACCTGTTTGCTCTGTCGGCAAACTGGTGCAGCTCAAACATGGGAGGAATGAATGACATGATGTGGTTTCTGATGCTTCTCGAAGCACTTCATAACCACAGGGGTCAGTGCAACTGGCCTGTAGTCATTAAGACTGGTAATGGTCTGTTTCTTGGCCAGAGACACTATGACAGAGGATTTCAGGCAGAGATTGGTTGAATAACCTGGTGAAGACCCCAGCCAGTTGGTCTGCGCAGTCTTTCAGCACGCGTCCTGGGATGCCGTCAGGTCCAGCTGCCTTCCGGGGGTTGACAGCCTGCAGCGTGTGTCTCACCTCGTGCTGTCCCACTGTGAAGATGGGGCTGTAAAAATGTGCTGTAAACCACAAACTCTGGGTTTACAGAGGCTACAAGACTTTGCAGAATTGGGAAAAAATTTGTGCTGCAGCCCCAGATTGTAACAGGATTGTGATCTGGTCTCCTTGTTGCTGGCAGGCAAGATAGTGATCCCATATGTTAGAGCTACAGCATAGATCCATTGCAGATCACGACGAGAGTAAGTTTACATTTGAAATTAATGCTGGATAAAATGAGAAATAAATGATGCAGAATAAAGAAAGGGGCATTAAATTGCTGAAATACTTGAACAGTAGATAAAAATAACTACGGTAGATATCATAGCAGAAAATACTTGGGGGTAAAACTTGTGAGAGACATGTTATGGGGGAGAGAAGAAATGTTGAGGCCTTTCTTTGCAGCCTCTCCACTTCCTTAACTTCATTAGGAGGCCGAGTCAGACGAGGCAGCAGTCAGAGGTTCATAAAAAGCACATTAGATGTTTGATAAATTGCTTCATCACACTGAGGACATTAATCAATAAATTGTCATCAGGAGTTGCTGTTGCCATGGAGGGACACACACACATACACACACACAGGAGGATATTTTCTCAAACTGTCTGCAGTAGTTTTACAATTATTGATTTGTTTCCTCCAAACTTTGAGGTTCACAATCAGAGAAAACCTTCTAATTTCCTGCAGGAAGCTCCTGTTGAGTAACATTAACCTCAACTGCTTCACCAGTGGCCACTTTTCAGCACCATCCATCAAATCTGAGGCACACTCTTACATTTGAAATTCAATGTTTAAGCTTCACAAACATATTTCATGTCACTAAAAACAAAAAAACAGACCTTATTTAATAAGAAAAACTTAAAAGTGTGGGAGAGTTTTGCACAGTAGCTCAACTAAAAGAAGAAAATAAGACTTCTGTATGCTACGTATAAGACTGAGCTTTATTTCAGAAGTACAGTATTTTTGATGATATTCACACACACATATAGTGGGACCACTCGCTGTTTGTTGAGCTGCTCAGCTGTTGTTGCTGTTTGCTGTTAAAGCAGAGTCTCTTTAGGGAGCAGAACCCCTCGTAAGGTATTGTTATGAATGTGCACATTGTGTCGGGTTTTATTAACAGTAGCTTGACAAACTGAAATCACAGCAAAGTAGAGTTGGTAAGAATGAATGAAACAAGTGAAAGAATGGTGTGAACAATAGAGAAAAATAATCTTTAAATAACATAGTTACACATATATTATGAAATGTAATTGTACTAATAGGATTAATGTTCATTTGCTGGTTCTGATTGTAACATATCTACAACTATCCATTCATGTTCACCCCTGTCTAGAATTAATTGTAATAACTTTGGTGATGATGCTTATTTTCTTGTGCCGTGTTAAGTTTAATATATGTTTGACCAATAGTTTTATGATCATACAGTATACTTACAGTAAATATTAACATATTTACATGCCAAACTAACTACTAAGATTACGCCTATTTATAATCAGCATTTTGGAATCGTTGCGAGGATGGTACTGAAGCGCACGTATGTCAGCTCAGAGCACTGCTGTGTCTAAATACAGCCTGATGGAGCTATTGTACACACCTAGCAGTCTGTGTATTACAGGCTACAGCTGTCCAGCTACTGTAATCATGCAGCTACAGTAAATACAGCAGAGAAAAGTTTTAGTAACTAGTATCATGATTTTTCTCTTCACTGATCTGTCTGTTCTCTGCTCGTGAAGAGGAGAATCATGCAGCAGACTACAGTAAAATGACCTCCTGTATCGTTTCCATCACTAAGGTTTCTGTGCTTGCCATGGTCACCAGTGAGTCTAGTGATGAGTTGAAAAAGTTGACACATCACAAACTCGGAGTGCAGCAACACAGTCGTACATGTTCACGAGAGTGGCAGCAGCATCCCCTCTTCTTACAGCCGACAGCTGAGTGACATTAGCAACTTTCGCTTTGTTTAGACTAACGTCCAGCAGAAAGTTGATAAGATGGGGGTGGGTGGGTGTGTGTGTCGTTCGCAGCATGTGAAGGAGGCATCGTTCTTAAAATCACTTCTTTCTTTTTTTTTCCTCATGCTCGTGACAGCCAGCCCATTTTCAGCCAACTTCCTTTTCCCCTTGTGGTGAAAAGGAAAGGAAGCTGTGCCAGCACCAGAGCTCCTGTTGGGAAACAGGAAAGGAAAAAGAGATAATAGCTACAACAAAGGAAAAATGTCATCATTTATCATGTCAAAGTGGTTTAAATTTATAAGGCATTCTTTTAAATGTAGTCTTGCTTGCAGAGGACTGCAGCAGGATGGAGGAAAGGATTGCCTCTCACCATAAAATGACAACAGCGTAGAAGGTAAACCCTTTTGCATTTGGTTGACCTTTACTCTAGGCATCACCTGAAGGTACATACTGTATGTTTGGTGTTTAATCGTGTTAGCTTTAAGTGCTTTTTTTATGTTTAGTCTGCATAAAACCACACACAAACATGTGCACGGACTAAATGAATATATGAGGACAGTGACGGAGATACGAGAGGAAATTCAAATTAAACTAATGCAGGAAGAGATTGGAAACATGGAATCTGTACTTCAGAAAATGAGTTAGAGGAAGACATGGGTGGGGGGGATAAAGGAAGGGTAAATGAAATGAATGAAATAAAGGAGAACGATGAATAGAGGCAGAAGAAAGGGTTAGTGAAGCTGATGGCTTAGTAGAGAGAATAGACTGTGACTAGCATTGAAAGGATGAAGGAACGGGATTGAAGAGAGGACGAGGAAAAGAGGAACAGAATAGTTCAACAAGGGAACAAGCTGATAGAAACATGCAGGGACAACAGCCAGTGAAACAGACATAGAGGGAATGTTAGGAGGATGGGGTTTTGGATGAGAAAGAGATTAAGAGAATATGGGAATAAATTAGGCTAAGTAGAAGAGCAGAGAAGGATGGAGGGAAGAGGAAAAGAAGAAGAGGATGGAGGGAGTGTGACGGTTGTGGTTTTAAAGCCTCTGATTTCCCCAGGCTGAGCAGTGAGGCTGCTCCCTGAGGCTGTAACACACTCTGCTCTCATTAGTGTTCAACAGCATCAAGCGGGCACACAGACACACACAGACACACACTTGAGCAACAAAGGTACGTACAAATGCCAGTGTGAGTTTTTTTTTTTTTTAATGGCTATTTAATGTGTCCATGTACAAGCTGTGAAGATGTGTTTTCTCTCAGGGGACAATAAAATATCTAAATACACAAACACACACACACGTGACATCACAAATACAAGTATGAATGAGCACATACTTTCCTACAGTCACAAGGCAAAACACTCACAGCCCCAGTGAATACATAGAAGTAATAACCCCCTCATTTCCCATCATCCACCAGGCCCGGCCATAACCAACCTCATTCATTTCAAGTGCAAAAGGCAGCTTTGAAATCTAACGGAGAGAGTAGATCTCAGCATTAGGAATGTACTGTAGAAGTCAGTAGATTAGTTTTTTCTTGATTAAAAAAGATCCCGATTCTGCAGGCTTGGAAATAGTCCAGAAACCACCATTGCAGTGATGTTGCAGCTTTCCCAGCCATGTTAGACCAACAGCAACCAGATCAAAGTCCAATACGTTTACTGGTTTCAGTAAGAACAGTGACCGGGTCAATTCTTGCACTGACTGGGAGATAACTGTCAACTTGAGTTTGAACCCTCAGAGCAACAAATGATCAACAACAAAGATAGATCTGGATCTGCTTAGTGATGTTAACAGTTAGTCTGTAAAACCACAATTTTACCAATATCAATCTTAGAAAAATAACTAAGAATATTATATTTGAACTTGGAGGTTCATTGTTGACTTTGGAAATAAAAATATGATACTTGGTTTTTCCAGAGCTCTTGGCCGAATCCCGAGAAAAACAAGCAGAGTTTTTGAGTTTTTCAGCAGTAAAAGCCAATTTTTGCTCATGATAGAGTGTTGAGTAAAGATTTCCCAGTTGTGTGTCACCTTAAATCAAAGGTCACCTGATACTTTTTGCCCTCCCTGGATGCAGTGCAAAAGGTTTCTGTACTTTAGTTAGCTTACCAGCTATTTCACTAGCTACCCTGCCAAGTAAAGGCTAAATATATTCAGGAACTCAACAAAGATATTGCTTGTGTAAGAACATACTATATTCCAAAGCACAGGATATTTGTACTACAATTTTATTTAGTTAGTTGTTAGTTTTTTGATTTTGTACTCTTGACTTGGTGCTAGCCTCTTCAGAGGTGATTCAGTTGATTGCGGATGTCATTGCTAATTAAAGGTCCTTTGGATGTATTACCTTCACTTCACCTCAGTTCACTCAGTCAAATGAACTGAAGTTAACTTTTACAAATGCAAGGATGATATCGCCAAAATGATGCTGGTGTTGGTCCGTCCCACATTTTGGTCGATATTCAGAGAGTTGCTTCTGGAGATTAAGTGTTTTCACCTTGTTGTAGGATGGCTTCAAAGCCTGAGATTGATGTAGATACCACCAAAGCAAGCATGACCACTGAAGGGTTAAGTTTTGTTGCTCCTATTCTTGTTACTTATGCACTGTCACCTGTTTCCATCAGAACTTAAATAAATTGCTGATCTTTCTGCCCAGCATGAACAGCTGGATACACAGACAGAATCAGCCCTTTAGCCTGCGTTATCTATTAATGATTTCTCCTCTGCTCTAGCTCTGAGAAAATACCCACCCTCTACTTTTCTGTCTTACCAAAAATGATGAGCTGATTAATTTCTTAATCCATTATTTATGCTTGGTTATGAGAAGGGGATTTTAGTTTGGCCTTCTATTCACACTGCAATATGTTCTGGTCCAGTGAGCAATATGTCAGCAGTGAGCAGGAGGAGATGAGCCTCCAACCACGTGAGCCTGGCTGCACTACAAGATCCAGTAATAAGAATCAGCACAGGGATGTGAAATAGATTCGATGTGGAATAAATTAAGAAAGGAATACATGAAGAATGTAGGTTAAAGGGACAATGGTGAAAAGCAACCAAATTGACGGCCGAAGATTGAACTTTGCAAAAAAACTCATTGGTGGTGAATAAACTTATGGGGAAAAATTTGAATAATGGTATGTAAAGTACTACTGTCCGTAGTTTACTCATTGTTATAGGACAACATCCATTTTTTTGTTAAGATTAAGGAAAGTCACGAAACAAAAAAACACAATCCTATAACTGTAACCAAAGTGTTTAACTTACCTAAAAGCAACCTCACACAGGTCTGTGGTGTGATAGTCCTGTGCTTTGTCCCACCCGCCTTGCAACTTACTTACCATTAAGCCTGCAACATACAACTTAAACTAGCACTCAAAATCAGTCCACGATGCTCCTCCCAGACCTCCCTCTCCCTGCTCCTCTATGCTCTTCTACAGTCTGCTACACTCTGCAAGGCTCTGCACAGCCCCTCAGGTATTAATCATAATCAAATTACAATAAATAAGAAGCTGCAAAACTTAATAATCAGGCAGAAATAAGTGAAATTTTGTAATTGATTAGAAGGGGGAGACTCATTTTAAGAAGCAAATATCTTTGTCTGACATCAAGGACGGCAGCTCTTCACAATAAGACGCATTTTTCTCGCAAATGTCCTAAAAAGTTACATACTGCATGTTTAATAAATGTATGACTTCATTTATTGTGTTGTATTTCTTGTTCCTAAGTTTTGGTGGGTCTGGTCCATGTGGGCTCGGTACTTGTCTGTGCGTGACACAAACTATTGCTGCTATTTCACCACATTCTGAAGAACAATGCTGCACATATTTGCATCTTTCCGTAAATAACTCCTCCACACTTTAAATTATCTAACGTTCATATACTGTGAATAGAGTCACGAAGACCAAACACAGCAGCATTTGGTGATTAATACATCAATTATCTTAATGAATGGGCTCATTAGCATAAGTGGTTGTGATTAATATGTTGATCATGTTGGTACTTTCAGGTAGATGAAGTTTCTCTTGTTGAAAATAGAAATGAGCTTCATTAATTTTACATTAACGAATTAATGAATTTTTTCTACTGCAGGAACAACATTCGTCAAAGGTCTGGGAGTATGAGTACCATGATTAGTAGAAAGGGTGCTTCAGATCCTAATAGTAGTACTACTTCTAATGTTGTAAGAGCTATTAATGGAGCTGTTGGTGGATGTTAGTTTCACAACAGCTTTATAACTGTCTCCACCCACTCAGTTTTGCAGTGTAATGGCCTGACAGGGGTTACAACAGCATCAGCACACTAACTGTTAGTCACAGGCTGAAATGCCTTTTACTGGCCAGATGTCTGGCGAGCCGCTTTGCAAGATGAAGCGATACGAGGGTACACACCCGCCCACAGGCAATTTCTTTTTCTGCTGATGGTGGACACAGGCTGCAGCAGCATTCAGCGTCATCAACATATTTGTTAGGATGTTAACTGAGTTAATCCTCGAATGGACTAGATAATCTTCAGCATAGGTAATGTTAAACCAATACATATAAAACACATACCAGTTGATAGTACAGAAATCTCTTAGTGGTACTTAGAAAAGATCTGATAACACATTTAGTGTTTTTAAATTTTTTTATTTGTTGCATCTTTCTTCAGCCAAAAAGCAGACGTGGAATCACATGGAGGGGGGGTCATAAACAGCAACTGGTGATTACAACAGCAGCTAAAAATCCCGCCTGATATAGAACTAGATAAAAAAAAAGTTTTAAACACCAAATGGCAGGAAAAAAGTGACGAATTATGATCAATTTGTCTTTCAAAAGATTTCACACATGCGTCCTGAAATTGGATTGGCTTGATGGGAACTTCTTACAGTCAAGTTCAGTCCTTACGGTCAGCTTGATCGGTCTGAGGTCCAGTGACTGTGCCGGTTACTGCATTATACACAGAATAACGGTTAACTGCTTTTTCCCTGGATCTTACATAGTTTGGAGCTGCACTTTGGGTCCTTGTACGACAATGAGGCCCCATCTACAGGATATGGCATGACTTTGGAAAACCAGATCCCTTTCAACCTGTACAAATCTCCCACTTTACCCTCATTAAAGCAGATTATCACATTACCTGCACTATGATAGACACATGAGTCTGAACCTCACACATGATGTGATTTGTGATCTAAGCACCTCAAACTACGATTTGTCTTTACACCATAACACCTTTCTCCATTTCACCTCTGTCCAGTCTGTGTTGTTTTGCCCATCTTAAAATTTGCTTATTGTTGGCCAGTGTGAGATAAGGAGTTTTCTTTGCAACTCTGCTTAGAAGACCAGGATCCCAGAGTTTCCAGTTTATTGTTGATGTTGAGATCGGTCTTTTGTGGCAAGTTGAGGCCTTGTGAGGCGTCTGTTTCTTAAATTAGACACTCTAGTGTATTTGTCCTCTTGCTCAGTGGTGCACCAGGGACTCCCACACCCCTTTCCATTCTGGTTGGAGTCAGTTTGCACTGCTCTGTGAAGGGAATAATACACAGCACTGTATGAGAGATTCAGTTTTTTTGGCACTTCCTCAAATGGAATAGCCATCATTTCTCAGAAGAAGAGTAGACTAATGTTTCAGAAGAAAATTCTTTGTCCATTTAGGGTCTGTTCCACAGATTCAACTAGTTTTTTGCTTTTTTAAACAGCAGTTTTCAGCTGTGCTAGCATAATTGCAAAAGGTATTTCTGATCAATTTCATGTAATTTTAATGGACAAAAATAATTTTTTCTTTCTTTTAAAAACTGGGACATTTCTGTGACTCAAAAGCAAAAAAAGTGTAAAGCAAAGAACTAAACCAAACTAGTGCAGGACAAAACTGAAATAAACATTTGTATCAGTGTATCTATCTCTATTCACTCTTTTATAACAGCCCTCGGTGTGACTTCTAACCCTGCTCTAAGTAAGTGTCGCTGCCAACACCACCTTCCAGCCCGTGACCACGTTCGCATCCAAACACATAATTGGCCAGGAGCTACCAGTCTCCAGGGAGCTCATTCCAGACAAGTCCTGCTGCCTGAGCTGCTGTTGGGTGTTCAGAGAGGACGGGGCCCTCAGGGGTGCAGAGGAGTGATTGTTGGGATGAGATCCATTCACTCTTACGCTCGCAGTGACACATAAACTCTGTCTGCATTTTGCGACAGCATTATACAGTCATTGCTCAGGATGTTGTGACAGCTTGAGGCCAGTGTGGACTGCTTTTCGTCACATCCTATCCAGGTCAGCTGTCAGATAAATGCTGAGTTGATACTTGTGGCAGGTTTGACACATGTACCATTTGAGTCCTGATTAGCCCATGTCTCTCTTTTTGTGCCTATTTCAGCCACAGTACAACTGGATCTCTTGAGGGAGAAGAATAATATACTCTGTGTGTGTATAAATAGATTTATATTCTATTATTTTCCATTTAATTGTCTTTTGTGATATTATGTTTTTGTTTTAAGCCTCAAATCGTGCTGTTAATTGAAAACAGTGCTGTTAAACTTTATTAATCCACTTTATTTGAAAAAAGTATCTGCTTCAAGATCCGTTTTTCTGACACCGAACAGATTTTGATGACCTATGACACATTTGCTTATGATTATTTTTCTGCATCCTCTTGTTATTATCAAAACAACCGTGGCGTTGCCCAGGAGACGTTCACAAGTGTGAACATGGATTCATCTGCCGTGGGTGATTAACATAGGGAATTTATGCTGGCAGTTGATTAGTCAAGTGTCCAGGTGGCTGCAGTTGCTTTGACACAAATAAAGCAAAGCAGGTCAATTTGAGAGGGTCAGTGCTTCAAGCTCAAGAGTTTTGTTTACTTTAGTGTTTGTTTTTTTTTGTCAAGTGCACCTCTGTGTACAAGGTGGGACCAGAAAGAATTATTTATCATATAATGCATGAGAATGTTGGAGTATGTGACGATCATCTTTGCAGCGTTCGTCCCCTTTAAATGCAGGATTCTCTCCATCGTGACGCGCTGACAGTGTGGATCGTGACGCATTTGTTCTCACAAGTGCTGGAAATATTAATATAATAGATAACATTTTATTGATCTGCAGAAATGGAAATTCACATCACCGCAGCAGAGTTAAGCTAACATCAAAAGTTAAAAACAACAGACCAAAGTACAGAAATAAGAAATGGATCAATAGCGTAACAGTAATAATAACAAAATACAATTAGGGAGGTGACATACAGTAGATAACAAAGTTTGTGAGTTCATGAGAAGCAACAATTGTCATTATTGCTTTTCTCTACAGTTACAATAACCATGAGCAGCTAAAGCCTCCATGGTCGAGCAGAAAAAGAAAAGAAATACCAATAAAAAATCTAACTTTTAAATGTTAATTGGGTTTTCTGATCAAAGTTCATCAGAAATGGTTTTCATGTTCTCCTGATCTCTTTTCCTCACAGCAGTGTTCACTCAGACTGACAACTCTCCAAAAACCAGCCAAACCTCCAGCAGTTAAATTGGATGAATTCATCCAGCTGCTGCTACTTAATGCGTCTTCTCTTCTTTTGCATGGCACCACCTGTCTTTTTGTTCTTTGTCTTACCACCATTTTCTTTTTCTTCTCTGAAGCAAAGTTAAAAAAATATATATATAATATTTTCCTTTTCTTTGTCTTTGCCTTGTTTCTTTGCTTCCGTTGGATCTCAAACTGATGGATTAGCTGTGTCTGTACTTGTTACGTGCTGCTTGGTATCTGTGTCGGCTCGTGGTGAAAGCAGCAGCTCTGGTTGCAGAAGATATTTAAAAAGTGTTGCAAGGAAAAGAAAGGTATCAGAAGGGAGGTGTGACATCTTTTACTGCTTGTACAGTAGCCTATGTGCCCGTACAGCTAATCAGTACCATCCTGTGTTTCATTAATGTCTAATTGCCTCTTTTCACCTTTTCTCCTAATTTCGGGTGATCAGTTGCTGCACCAAAGAAGATCTTTATGTCCCTTTTTTCAGCCATCACTGCCCTTTTTAGACTCTTTCTGTTAATTATCCTGTTTTAATTGGCACAACCCTGTTGTTTTATCTTTACTTTTCCCATCTGCCTGTCTGCTTCTGTGGTCTCACAGCTTTAACATGCAATACTAAAATATGTCTTTAAGAAGTTAATATTAAAATACATATTAGTGAGCTGTAGCTGGAGAGATTGCCACTTCATCTCACGTAAACAACTCATAAATTCAACTCAAATTTTCCAAAAGAGCCAATCCAGCAATCACACCCACTTTACATGGCAAATAGCCACATAGAGGGGAGTCGGACAGTAATGTAGTGCAGTGCTGTGGTGAGGGTGTATTTCTGGGTTTAAGGAGCGCCACGCCATAGCACCTCACGATGACAGCGAAAAGTTTGAAGTGCTTAATATTCAAAACCATATTACAGTGTTCTGCACTGGTAAATGTCACCATTTTTCTGTCATAGGGAGGACAATAAATGTAGGGCTATATAATGGTTTTCATTTCAACTAACCTTCTAATTATTTTTCTTCTGGTCTGGTAAAATGTCAATAAATTGTGAAAAATATCCATCATAGGTTTCTGAAATGGAATAGCTCCAAATGTGGTGTTTTGTTTGACAAACAGTTCAGAACCCAAAGATTTTAAACTTACTATCATAAGAGAAAGAAGTGCTGTCAAGGAAATATGACCTGATGTTACCCCTGAAATGAATGTTGGGTAAATCTAAAATATCACAGTTATTGTGGTTTGGACACTGGTTACTCTGGTATTTTCCAGCAATCAGGCTCCTGTTGCAGTTTTTGATTGTCTTTTGATTGATGCTCATTTCTAACCCATCTTACCTTTGTCAGCTTGCATTTAAAGGTAATACTCTCCTCTCCGCTCCATCGAATTCTCACCTTCCTCATCTTGTTTGCTCAGGTAAAGGTGACGTGTTCGGCGACGTCTTTTGGAAGGAAACCACCCTTGCACACGCTTGTGCTAACGTCAGAGCGCTAACATACTGCGACCTCCATGTCATCAAGAGAGAAGCCCTCCTCAAGGTTTTGGAGTTTTACACGGCCTTCGCCAACTCCTTCTCCCGCAACCTCATCCTCACCTGCAACCTGCGCAAGCGGGTGAGTTTGTCCAGCTTTTCGAGCACAGTACAGACACACAAGCCTGAAAATATCCTCACGCTACAATTCATTCTCCTGTATTAGTGTGTTTAGTGTTTTCTGTTTGTGAAGATTTGAACAGGTAAACAGCCTTTGGTTGCACGAGAAAGTGGTGCAGCAAAGTTCATCTGTGCATTCTTTGGAAATAATTGGTGCTAGAAGATCAGTGGCTGGAGTCACTACTCCAATAATCTAACTGCCAACTCATTTGCAAGCAAGTAACACACGAATGCTAGTCTGTAACACTGGCTTGCTAAGCGAGCTTAAGTTTGCAGTTTATTCAAGATATATAAATTCACGTTTTCCTTTGTTATTTTTCGACAATAAGGAACAGCAGGAGTCTCCTGTATAATTTAGCTGTGCTGTTCATGTCATGGCTCTAAATGTCAGTATCATTGCTCTTCATTGCTGCTGTGGAGAAGAAGACAGTAACAGTTGTTGTTGTGTCGTTGTTACTGAATTCAAGTTAGAAACAACTTGATTTAAACTGCTAAATGTTCTTTTGTTGTTTCTTCAGAGCATAATCTTTAACGTCAGCTCTGTGATTGGATGTTTGATACCAAAATGCCCCCTGGGAGTCATAGTTTCTTCTGTAGTTTTTATGTCCACAGGCTTGCACCTTTCACTTTTCATTTTTAATGGTTTCTAAAAGGAGAATTTCATATGCGTCTGATCCCTGGAGTGCTGTCAGTCAGTGTGTTCGCACAACATGAACAGCACTATTAAAGCGGGAGATCTGAGAAGAAAATCAGGGATTTAAGGGTTGAAACAGACAATGAGAAAGTAGTTATTTAATTTTCTAGGATTTTTTGTCATATCCATACTTTTATGAGAACAGTAGAGTATAAAGTAAAGTCTTGAGCACACAAACCATAACCACACAGTGGTGATTCAGAAACAGGCTGTTTGACCTGACATTCACTTGTGTTTTCTTCACACATCCTGTCTTCTGCTCTTCTCCCATAACAAGTTTGTTGTTTACTTGTCTTTAAGTTGTTTTTCCATGCTTCATATTCTCTCAGCTCAATAGGTATTTTTCTCAGCATGCCTTGAACATAATAAATTATAGATACAATACCGGTAGCCTCATTATATCCTGTGCCCTTTTGCTGGTTCTTACTGAGGTCCTATCAGGCAGTCTCTTTGCTCTCAGCGGCAGTTTTCATATTCTGTGCATGTGTTCAGTATTTATACATCACAATTTATTGACGACCACATGCATGTTTTATTTACCCAGGAATACATCTGTGTGTGAATCTTAATCCTCATTTCACTTCACAGGTCAACATGTTTACGTTCAAATGTACTGATGGAGAAGATGGAGAATGTCTGTTCAGATGTTGAGTTGTCTCTTCTGTGTGTTACACTGCATCAGAATAGATGCTGATTTAACTCGGCTCCATCTCTTTAGTAACAGTTGATATTAAGTGAAGTAAAACACGTATATATTTTATCCATTGCACTCATCTAAAGGAAATTACCTTAATGCAGGCAGATATCTGACCGTGTATCGATCCAGTGCTGCACTTAGTTGCTTGCTGTTTGGATACTGCTTGATGAAGTTGGTTTACTTTATAGATTTTTGATTGTGACTCTTTGTTCTGATGATGTATAGTAATGTTGACTTTATCAGCCATTATTACGTGAAGTGCAGTTTAAATTTTCTGAAGAAAAAAAGCAAATTTACTAACAATTAACCATAATTTTCCTTCAGTGCCGTGTTGTTTCGAAAAGTACGAGAATCACGATACAATGAAAAAGTTGGAAATTTACCGTGAATTGAAATAGTCTCATGACAATTTCTGTTTTTTCTAAACAGTAATTGGTCAAAATTTTGACCAATTAAGTACTTGAAAATTTAAACGTTTTTTAACACGCTGTGATTTCATTAAAAGTGTGACTAAATTTCCAGGTAATAATGCCAAAATTTTAACCTTATCGCACACTAATTCGTTACAGTTTCATTTAAATTATGGCACAGTTGTTATGTGATTTGCTGGCTGTCATTTACGAGGTTACCCACTAATTAACACCAAGTTACCTAATTCTTGCCAAGAACCTTCTAGGTAAAATGGAAACCTTTGGGGCCCTGTAATACCACTATTCTTTTTAAATGTGCTGTCTAATTATTACGGGACAGTTTCCATAAAGACAAAAGGAGACATTTTAACAATAACTGTTCAAATCTGGCAGAACATTTTTGGTTTGGATGCTTGCTTGACACAGAGATAACAGATCTCATCAACTGTAGGTTATGTTCAAAGGTTTATTTTGGAAAGGAAAACACCTCAGAGAGGGCATGATGCTCATTTTCGCTGCATCCCTTGTGTGTAATTTAGGCTGATTACACAGCAGCAGTTCACAGAGAAATCTGCAAAGTGAAGCCTTAAAATGAGTTAAAAAAGTAAAACTACCATTACGATGAGATAAAAGCTATTATTTCAAACACAATCTGCCTTCATCGTGTGCTGGCAACACCACCTGCTTCAAAACACTGTGTCTTGATTCACAAATGCCTTTAAACAGGCTGAACAAGTGAAGTAATCTCACATGTTTGGCAGATACTTTCTCCAAACGGAGTTAATTGTTAAGATAGACAAGTTTTTGCTGTGTGCTGCAGGAATCCGACCCGGCGATGCCCTCGTGTGAACACAGAAGAATTAGAAATAGCAACGTGGGCAGATATCTTTCTCCTCTCCTCAGTTAGCTCTTTTGTTGCTGGGATGCGTGACAGCTGTTACAGCGGCGTCATGATGAAGATAAACAACTAATAGCAGAGAGCTCAGACAAGCCTGTGGGACTCTGAAGACACCAGAATGTGTGTCAGACCAATACTCACACTGCCACTCATTCAATAGTGGCTGCTTACTAATCTGCCTCCCTAAGCACTTTGCTTCCTCTCTCCACCTACTCCTCAGCATCTCTCTCCTTATTAGTTAAAATCTGACTCTGTCATTGCTTTCTGACTGTCCCCATTTTTCCCTCTCCACAGATAAATAATTTTGTATTTGAGTAAGAGCAGTTTAGTAACCGCGTCTCTTTTCAAAGTGATGCTCGTTGCTCATTAAGCCCAGACTGTGCTTCTCCAACCTTTTTACCCCAGTGTATCTTCACAGCTTTATCAGATACAGCAGGCTCACACTGTAGCACTTAAAATTATTAGTATTCATAACAAGGTTTTTTCACATGTGTAACTATTGTAAACACGGCACTTTCAGTAGCCACAGCCTTGTTGTTTTCTCCTGAAAACAACAAGGAGAAACTGTTGTTTGTGTCAGTCACACCAGTCCAGTCTAGACATTGAGCCAGCAGCTCGATGCCGCTGACTGATTTACAGCCAAGTCTGCATTTTTACTCTCAAAGGGTACATTACGATGCAAAAAGGCTGAGTAGCAAACCCAGATGATAACTATTTCGTGATATTTATGGCGCTCCACTCCTTGAAGTAGCAGACACTGTTCCTGCTGGAACAGAAGGTGTTCAAGTCCTTCGAGTGTCTGCTTATTTGCAATTTGACTTAGCAAATTAATATAAGATCATAAACACTAGCACCTAACCTATAAGAGCTACACCAGGAAACAAGTGTGGGGCGACACAGGTTAGGACTAAGCAACGACGGATACAGTTACAGGCCACAACGTGCCTCATTATGCAGCAGGACTTTCAGTCAGGTTGCTGCTGATGGTAGATTCTGTTCCAATTGGGCACAGCTCAGGCCGCAGGAAGACTTCCACAAGCTGGCCAATCAGAACAGAGCAGGATGGAGGGAAGGGGACCTTAAAGACACAGGAGCTCAAGAGTTGAGTTGTTGCATAAAGAGGCTTTCTTTGTTTGTGCCTTTATCTCTGGTCCTCACCTTCATTAGCATCACATTCGTGTTTGTGACAGATGTAGTGGAGTGAAGTAAATAGACAGGAGGAGATGTAACAGCACAGCGTTAGCTGTAGCGTGCTGCAGCATAGTTAGATTCACAGTCGTACTACAGCAAACCTCCAATCACCAGAGCTGTTATTAAGTAAGTACTTTGTAAATGTGGCTCCTCTTTTTACGAATTCCCCAAGGCTGTTAAATATCTCCGCACCTGTCTAAAGGAGATATATTACCTTTAGAAAAAAGTGCAGATGTGCTGTTTCTTCATTGTTGCTTCAGGGTGTCACCAGAGCTTGTTATCCTCGAGTCCCCACTCTGCAGTTTTTTCATTGTCAGTAGAAATTTCCCTTGTCATTGCCGAGACAGCGCTAATGACTGTTCATCACAACACACTTGCAGAACTTTCTTGGCCAAGTTCAGTAAATATGCAGGAATTTGTCTTTGATTCTGGTGCAGCAGAGCAATGGAAATGTTGTTTAATAGCAACAGACCAGTTTAAAAGGGAAACAAATACAACAGGCAGCACAGATATTGTAGCTGCAGCAGCTGTATGCAGTATTTAGGAATGTGAATAAGGAAATGTTGATTAAGAGATTTTAAAAAATGTTCTTATGTTTACCCCTCTGTTTCATGGATATTACACAGAAACTGCAGAACTACTGCTGTGAAACTACTGAGTGCTTCCAGGTAATTACTGTAGCTCTTGATGTTTGGTTTCCACATTGTTACTTGTGTTTATGGCCTTGTAGTACAGAGTTACTGAGGGACCTTAAAATGTGTAAAAAGTTTGTAAAATTCCCAAATCTGAATTTTAGGCCTTAAAAAGTCTTAAACTCCTAGAAAGTATTAAAAAATCAAAAATAGGTTTAAGTTGGTTATTATAATTGATGTTACTTAATGTTGCATTGAGCTTTTACACGTTTAAAATGTTTTCCATCGATAAAGTAGGTGCTGCCTGTACTAGGCTGCTACTCAAAACTGTCTTTGTACAGTGCGTTCAGAGGATCTACGCTACTATTAAAAGCAGTTATGCTGTGGATCCAAAAGGAAAACACAACTTTCATCTTTCAACATATCCATCATACTTTTCCCCGTGTGGATATGAATTAAATAGCCTTCAGATTGGTCTGAAAAGGTCTTAAATATGACTTGTTGCAGAAACCCTATATGTATGTATATATAAAACATTATAATAAATAATATAGCACAGCTATTATTTCCCTGTTTTATGCTCTTGCATCATTGTCACCCTGGTAAAACTCATTTTTCTGGCACATTAACTGAATCTGATTTCCTGCCGCTGCCAAACGACAACCTCTGATGCCAACAGGGAGCAACTGCAGACAAACAGATCTGAATCCACACCAGGAGGAGCTGGCTGCATGTTGTGTGCTGCGTTTCATCTTTGAAGGTTTTCGTTCTTGTTCTGCTGAGTTTTAAAAACCTAAATAAACAAGTAAACAGGGCTCTTAAGTGTGTTTTTTGATGAAGGGGAGCAGTTAAAGGCGTCTGCTGGCAGGCTTCACATGCTATGTAAGGGTTTTCAGGACAGCTTGCGAGCTGGGAGGGACAGACTTCAGGGCTAAAGCCTGCAGACTGGGAGGCTTTTACCAGCCCTCTATTGGATTATTCATGTGACCAACAATAAAGGCGCGTGGTGTGTGTGTGTGACAGTAACATTTCCTTTTGTGCACTGAAGCAAAATCCCCGGGGGGGGGGGGGCGAGTGTTATCTCACCTTAGTACATTTTTCTACACTGTCTAGGGGCATATTTTTAAAAGCAAGCAGGCAGGAAGTAAAAGGTAGTAGTATTACAGAGGTAGGCACTTTCTACTGTAATGTAGTACTTTTTACTCCACTATATTTATGAGTTGGTGACTTTGCAAATATTTTACAGTCAAAACAGACCATAAGATCATAAAATATGACTGTGCAACGTTTAAATTTTTCCAGATTTTGGCAGATTTTGCAAATGACCAGAATTTCATTCAGTGGTGATGTGTTAGAACCAACATCAGCAGCATACATGTGTCGTTAGAGCTGAGCAAACAGGAGCCGTGATCAAGGAATACTAAACTAAAATAACTGAGTAGCTAAATAATAGAATATGAGTGGGATACTTTCTTTACAGCAGTATCTGTGATCCAATTTTTTTTTTATCATTCACCTGAATTCGCAGTTTGACTTGGCATCATGTCTTTCGGCTCGGCCCTCCACCATGCTTGTTGTGCTTGTAGGCTCATGTGACGTGGCCAAGTTACAGGTGTCTGTGGAAGCAGGTGGTTATGCAGCTATATTGTCGTCATCGCAATATGACATCTTATCATGGGGAGGAGTTAACACGATGTATCATGGGTGATACGATATGGCACAGCCCTGAAGTTAAGGTTTGTAATAAGATGAAAACTCTTGGTCTACTGTGTGAAAATTAAACATGCTATGCTAGTCTGCAGTCCACCAAGTGAAGATGAAATAATGTTAAATAAAAACAAAACCACAAAACATAACCACATTGTTAATTAGCATTAGAAAGAAATCACTAATAAGTCATATGCATAATATCACTCACTGGTCACTTTATTAGGTACACCTGTACAGTCTAATGTAATCCAATACAACAGCTCTGCCATTAATTCATATGTTATATTAGTTCTTCTGTTTTACTTCTCAGAAAGGTGATAATTTTACTAAATGTGTATTTTTGAGGTCATAGTGGGTGGTGGAGTCCTACTGGAGCCTATTACGTGAGATTACATTAAGAGGTGGTTCTAATGTTTTGGCCGCTCATTTATGTAAATAGGGGGGTATTTTTTGGCATTTGTGAAATAGTTCTTAAGTTAATCAGTTTTATCTAATAAATAATTAAATATGTAAAGAGATGGAGTAGTTTTACTTTTTGGTGGTACTGCTTTTACTCAAAACATCTGTGTACCACTTCCACCACCATTTCTGATCATGTGTGCTGCTGCTGCTGCTGCTGCTGATGCTGCTGATGTAATCAACAAGCAGCCAGCACAGTTGTCAGAAGCTCTTTGAAACAGGCTGTTGACCAGCAGCTTGCTCAGGGCAGACCTTCCCCAAACCTTCATCTTCATTCTGTTCACTCACAGCAGGAAAAAGCTAACATGATTAATTGATCGCTGAGAGGATTTTTTTTCTGCATTCAGCCCCTCCTGTGAAGCAGCTCTCCCCTTATGCTCCGATCCAGGCAGTTTACATCTACTAGACATTTATTAGAGTTTGGTTGTTGCTCTAATGTCTCGTACACTAACATACGGATGTTATTGATCTATTTTAATAGTTTAGTCCACTTCTCTACAGTGAGTTTCGCTTTTTTCCTTCCAGTGTCAGCAAAAAGTCAGTTGAGCAGTAGACAAACGTGCTTTTAAAGGTCAGAAGTCAGGATGTGCTGCAGGACAGCACTTCTGCGGTTGGTGTTGGTGCATGAATTTCTTTGTAGATTTATATTGTTGACATTTTGGAAGGTCAGTAATTATTGACAGCGAGGCAGCACGTGGGGAAGCTCTGCCGTTAAACTCTCTCTCTCTCTCTTTAACCCTTAACACAGCATGTTACGGTGCAGTGGAAAGACGAGGAGTCTTTTTTTGGTGGGGGGTGGGGGTCATCACTGTGTCTTTGTGTGTCGTCTTCACATCTGGGATGAAAACAACAGAGCGAGAGTGTGAGGTCTTTAGGTCATCTGTGCTGCAGATGTTTGCTCTTAAAAAAGCAGCATCTGCATCATGTACCAAAAAAAATCAGCCTGATTCTGTTCATCACACTACACATAAACACACACACTGAGGCCATCTGTGTGCTGTCAGGCTGCAGTCAACTCTAAGTCTTCTACCAGTGTCTCTTTCTCATTTATGGTATTTCAGAAGTTTTCAGAATCATAAATTACATACAAATTGCTAACAGGCAGATGATGAAGATGTACAGGAGTGTTGATTATTTCTTGCTGAAATGACCGAAAATCAAAATAGAAATGTTTCTATATTTGTATCAGTTACATGTAGCTCTGGGCTAAAGTCATTCTGGGATGTTCTATATTAATCCAAGGCCTGAGGGACCTGTAGTCCATGGATCTCACTTCACAGTGGTACAATGCAAAGTAGGTTAAAGCCAATTTTGGCAGCAACATTAGCCCCGACTTTTGTGGGATAAAAATAGAAATGTATAATGTAACCCGGGGCTAACTGGCGTATGGTAAAAGAGGGCTGAACAAGAGCCACAGGCCAAATCATAGAACATCCACAAGCTCTGAAAACAGTTACACACATGTTCTCTACACACATGATCACAGTAATTAGTGACTTTATAGTTTGTTTTTATCTGCTGTCACCTGTTCTCACCTGTATTTACTGCAGCCTCATGTGACTTTTACAAATGTCTGAAGAAATTCCTTCGAATACAATACAGTACAATGAACAAGACTGCAGCCACACTGTGATGCTCCTTAAACACCAGAATTTAAAATGTTGGGTGACAAGAAATTCAACGACAATTTTGCTTAGTGGTGACTCAGACCAAAAGCTGCCATAGGGTTAAAACCCTGCAGGGGGCTGCATGGCTGCAGGTGTGTTGATTAAGATTTGATCATATTTCTTTGTCTCATCGATGTCACAGGGTTTGTAATGCTGGAACTCAGTGTTGAGGAAGCTACGTTGAAACCATAGCTGTGCAATATACCAGTTACTTCACACAAGAAGTTTAACTACTGTACAGTAAATCTACCTGAGGGGGAATCTTAAGAAGTCATTAAAACTACTTTTACTTTTACCAAATTGCTGATGTACACGTGATATGAATTTATAAATAAACATAGCGCAGAAACATCATTTGGCAGCTAAAAAATGGCGACTTGTTCACCTAAAAAATAAAATACCCCATTAGTAATAGCAGAGTCAAAGGAATATCAGCTTTGTTTTTATCTACAGTGACTCTAGAAGCTAGAGTCCAGGTGGGGACATCACATTAAGCAGAATTACACAGTTACAGTACTTAGTTATTTCTAACTTCTTAAATAGCAACAACAACTTCTCTGCAATTAACAGCAATGGTCAATACTTTGAATAATTGACAACTAATATATTTAAGTTTAGTTTTACTAATTCAGACTGAAAACATTAAAAGCTATAGCTAACTGTTCTTCACAGATGAGCTGATCCAGCTGCCTGAAATACCCCCCAGACCTAAAACTGCCCTAAACAAAACAGTTTTCACCCATCAGTGAAGTTTAGTGGAGGGAGCGTCATGATTTGGGGCTGCATCTACTGCAAAATGTAGTTTAACTACCAGTTTAATTACATGTAAGTTAATTACAGGTATTTGCTAGGCACTCACTATTTCAGCAGAAGTTGAGCTTCTTTCAACTTGTGGCGCTCACGTTAATCTGAACACATGTAAAGTCAAAATAAATAAGGATTTCTGTTCATGTGACCTGTACGGGACATCCCAGACTGCTGTCACACTTTAAATGTCACTTTATTTGACATTCAAACGTGTTGCAGATGAACTGAATGCTGACAGAACAGGTCATACACCAGGAGTAAAGCACAAGATATGAATTTAAGATTGAAACAGGAAGATATTCAGCTCCTTAGATAGAGTTATGAAAGGTCACTTGTAGATTTGAAAACAAGAAAAAAATCGTCCTGATCTCATGAAGACAAGTCGCCGTTGACCTCAGAGAATAGAAGTTAAATTGAATCATTTGACCCCAGTTGGTTCTTGTCAGCCGTGTTTTACTTTTCTCACATCTCTGTGCCTCAGAGAGTCAAAGACACAATCTAACAGTTTGAACCAGCTGCCAGATTCTCGTTTTGTGTTTATTCCTAAAGTGACTCTGAGCTTTCTGAGTTCTGATCATCTTTCTCTTTAGATGTTTTCTGTGGATGCAGCTAACATGTTTCAAACTGAAATGAGTCATGACCCAATCAGCGGAGCATTAGGAAACACGTGCACGGATTCATATTGGAGCAGAGTTTAATAGAACTGTATGTAAATGCCAGATGAGTTTTATACTGGATCTTATTGCAGCTTGTTCCCTGTGTCAAATGTTTCTAAAGTTGGATTTTCAGTTACATATGAACTAGAAGGTATGTTTACAGTGTCCAGTGTTCTGAGGAGATTAGGGAAGGAGCAGAAGAGAAAGATGTATAAGAATTTGTGTAGATGCAACTGTGTCAGTTTTATGCTTATACTTACTAGAAAGAATACAAAATGATGTGATGTCAAACGTAGTAACAACTTTCCATCACAAGTTCCAAGCTGATGCAAAACAGTACAAAACATAATAAATAATTAATCCTCCAGATATGTTATATTATATTATACTTTAATCACTTTTCTGTCAATAAATTAATCGACCGGTTGTTTTAGCTCTACGCTTCATCAGAACGATCATAGCAGTCATAATTAGGTTCAGTGGGTTTGTCAAGCTTTGGATTTCTCAGCAATCCTGCAGTCCGCCCTGCTCTGTACTGGATTTGTATCATACACCAAATATATGACTGACATTCTTAGGACGCTGTCGTCATTAATGCAACTTTTATGTCAAAGAGAAACATGTCATTTGAAAATAGCTACTGTACATTAAGGCATAAATCTGGCCACAACCGACAGGTAGAACGCACAGTGCATCACATTGATCCATGTCATCACGAGGTGGTGTTAATGTTGCAGCTGGCTGGTGTATATTACTTATTGTGCTGTACTTTAATACCTGAGGTGCTCACACCTGCAGCAGAAGAGCACGAGTAATAAACAGAAAAGGTCTTTCACTGAACCTGTTGGCCTTGAGTCTTTTTTTTTTGCCGTGTTACACGTGGCTCAGTTACCACTCCACCGTGTACGTGACATTTAAGCCGTTTTCGCACATGCCAGCTGGAGACAGCTTTTGAACCAGCTCACATAGTTTGGTAATGAACTAGACATCTACAGCAGATAATGTCAGCAGTAATCTTCACTGGAGCAGACTAACTCAAAGTTTATCTGCTGCTCTTTCTGTCTGTTTCTGTCTCAACTCAAGGATCAGTTGCTATAAATGTTTGATGTAAACTACCTCCCTTCATCTCTACAATGGAAACAGTGAGAAACATGAAGAGCAACTAAGAAGCCAGTCTGAGGGTGTTTACCTTCACATTAGATGATCAGTGTAGAACATGCCAACTTTTTCATACCTATTCATCATTTTAATCCACAATTTCTAGAAATAAATTTCAATAAATAAATCACTGGGCTGAACTGCTGAATCAGATTACCATTGGAAAATTTGCAGACCCAGCACAGACGCACTACAGCACGTGTGGAAGTGCTTCTGTGTTTGTCTAAAGAATGTGAGCTTTCAAGCAAATCAGCATTTTATGTGTGTCTATAGGGAGGCGTATTTCTGCCTGTGTGTGTGTGTGAGACCAGTCATTAAGTGAGTTGGATGATGATGACCGGCTACACTCCAGCTGTCACGTTACCACTGTTGAAGGCAGTGTCTGATATTATTCATCATTTTTTTTGCCTTTATATGGCGTGCTTTACAGATGCCAAACTAAGTGTGAAGAATCCTGATGGTCACTGTTAATTACACCTGACGAGACCTGCAAGCTGAGAATTGTCCTGCTGGTTATTTATCTTTATCTTTTATAGTTTATAAATTATATATATCATTATTTCATCAGTAGATGAAACATTAAAACATTAAAATGTTTGTCAGTATCAACCTTGAAATCAGCATTTCATGTTTTATGTTTGGTCTCTGTTTTTTTTCTTATTTTGTGCAAATGTAGTTGTGCTCTGGACTGGATCTCTTCAAAGATGAATAATTAACAGGGTGTAAACACTTGGTTTTAAACAGAGAACTGACAGCTGTTCATAAAGAATTAGGTTTATAATCAATAAAGCTCAAACCTACAGTACAGGCCCAAAAAGATCATGGTTTGGGTTAAAATAAGAACTTCCTCAACTTAATAGGACACAATGACATTGTTGAATCGTCATGATTAAAACCCACCACGACTTCCTGACTCTGACTTTCTTCATTCCTCCTGCCATATTTACTACAGACGTTAGATGTGCTCATAATATGCCGCAGTTATCAGTGACACTTTGTGTTTGTGTGTTTACTCACACTTACTACACACTCTTTCTGGTGTTTCTTTAAATACGCTGATCCTCGCTCTTTTCCTCTCGTGTCTTTCTGCAGTCTCGTCTCCTGACGGCCAGCCTCTCTATCACGTTTCTATTTTTAGAAGCATATGCTAGAAGAGCCTTTTGATGCCTGCCAGAACAGAGCTCCATGCCGCCGCTTCCCACCACTCACGCTTATTGTTATTTCATTTTCTCATTGATGCAGGATTACAGTAAATAGTCAGATCCAAGACACGTGGGCCCAGGGTCCAGTTTAGATTCTTTTATTCACTACAGCTATTGTTGTGTGAGCCACTTGAGCTTCTATCCATCACTCTGACTGCTGTTGTTGCGTGTGTGTGCGCGTATGACAAGGAGTACAACTCAACAAAAAGAATTTAATCAAGTGCAAGATTGAGCTGCACCTGCACACATATCTTGTACGTGCTCACACACACACACACACACACACACACACACACACACTCACTCCTCCAGCATCCAGGATTAAACTTCCCACTCCGACTCCAGAGGTATTACTCCACTTCCACCTGTTGTGGTGATTTGTGCTTCGCCTAGAAGAGTCTCAAGGGGCCGCTGTGATGTGCTAGGCTAAGGTCATGTGACCACACAGACAACGAAAGGGATTTGTGGGCTGGGACAGGGCAGAATCTGTGTGTGTCCATGTGGAACCCAAAAAATGTGAGTCTGTACTGCGAGCACAGAGACTGCGTGTTGGCCAGCAAGTAACAGCACTGATTTCATGCACTGATGGTACTGTATGTTCATTTTGACATATTTTACACTGTTGTTGTGAGAGAACTACACAAACTGTTTTTCTTCTTGCTGTTGCTTGCAGTCAGAGGTTTGTAGTGCATGTGTGAATATGTGTGCGGGGGAAAATACAGATTACGCTGAAGTTTCCATCCTGCTTCACAAATGTGACAAAAACCAAACTCAGGTTGAATATAGTTTAAATTTATGCTGTGAGTGTTAACCCTTTTCATTTCATTTTCATGGAAACGTAAGATATGAAGTTGAAGCAACAACACATTTTACAGAGCTGCTTTCCAGGAATGCTTCCTCACTTTGAAGAGAACTTATTTGAACTTTTATTCAAAGACTCACAGCAAGTTTCTTACGAGTTGCGATGTTCAGATCAGTCCTGCGTTGTGTGTCCACCCAGCTGAGCGTCTTTTGATTTGTCTCCCTGCTCTGCTTGGTACTGTCTGCCAACTGTAACCCTGTACATTGATTTTTGAATTACATAAGCCTCCTATAACTCAACCAACCGTATCTGTATTTGGAACCTGCTTCCTGTTGCCTGTTATTAGAGCTGTTAAACCACCACATTCTGCTGCTGCAAGCTGTTTCTTAATTTTATTATTGTATAGCTACAGCTAATATGAAAAAGCAAAAATGCATCCACTGCAACTGTATCATGTTTTATTACTCTGAGTACTTTGCATAATTCACACTGTTCGACAGACTGCTGGATGGCATTTGCAGATAGGAGCGTGTGTTTGGATGTGTTTCAGTGTGCTGATCTGGCTTTGGCTTCATGCAGCTGTTTACTGGTAATTACATAAATTCTTTTTACATCAGAGCCTGCAAAGTCAGGTGAATGAACACAGGTTTTGATTTTCATCTTCCTCATGATGAATCAGATAAAAACGATGAACATACACACTCATGGCCTTCATTACAACTAAGTGATGAGGCATGCTGACAACCAGCATGTACTGCAGCATCATTTAATCTAAGTAACTAGAGATGTCTACATATGTTTTTGCTAAGGGAAAACATATGGTGGTTTTACAGGACAACTTTCACCTGTTTTCAGGAAATGAGGTGATTCAGTAGGATCAGTTCCCTCATGGTTTGACCCTGGTGGATTTAGCAAATACCTGTGGTTACTATTGGTATCGGAGCAGTTTGATGCTACAGCAAACATTTTTCGAACAGTTCATTTTTCAGAAATACAGCAGAAGAGCAAGTTGTTTATCATGTTGCCCTGTTGTCTTGTTTTGTAGACACAGTTATGACCATTTGATATGTCTTAATGTCAAGCAGCAGAATTGGGAATTGTTGGTTTACAAAGACTCTGCTCAGATGCTGTGGCACGAGCAAGGCTGTTTCTGCCCCCCAAAAAACTAAACGTATCCACAGAGAAAGGAAAACCTTGTCCTTTTTCTTCTCCTTTTTCTTTACACAAATGACTGTTTAAAACCTACAAAATATGTATTGTTTGTCCTTTAAATGAAGGTACACAGCTGATTCTGGTCCCGATTTGTTGCTCCTCCTGTGCTGGACCATCCTCTTGTGTGGCGCCTGTTTGGTCTCTCTGATGCACAGCTCAGAGCGCTCTTTGCTGCATTGACACATACACTAAATTGCTCATCTTATGTTTTGGTGTCCGGTCTTTGGGATGGACGAGTCTCTGTCTCAGTGTGTTAGTGGTTTTGGAGTGGACAGGTATGTGGTGTTTTCCAAAACTCCTTTTCAGTTTCTCGAACACACCAGCCAAGTAGGGAATAACCACGTTCTTCCATTGGCCCTGGGACTCAAACTGCTCCGTTGTCAGGATGCTGTCTTGTGAAAGGCCCACTTGGGGTATCCACAGGTCTTGAGGGCCAACTTCCTACTTTGTCTTGTAGTGGGTGATGTGCGTCAAACACATCACTGAACTGGTCTGTGAGTGGGTTTCCTGTAGATTTCTAGTTCTAGCCTGCCATCGCTCCCAATAATAACTGCACACTGCAGGAAAGCCAGCCGGTTGTCTGTGGTGTCTTCCCTGGTGAATTTGATTTTGGAAGAAGCTACTTGGATGAGTAGTGAAACGTTTCGGCCTAACAAGAAAGAATTTCAGTTGCTGAATGCTGTGAGCCCGTTCATTGTCACCCATCAAACACGTCAATGCTACATGACTTAATTATACTGAATTACATAATACAGTCATCGAAGTTCTTTTCTAAAACGCTCAACCTCCAGATAACGTCACCTAGATGACTGAGAATCTTCACCGACATAATAACTTGTAAGACAGACAAGGACTGGGGGTTGACAAAACACAGCCATTTATTTCCTGTTTCTAACTGACCAGTGTGTTACTAACTCATTGTTTTAACCTAAACCATCATCTTTCCCTAAACCTAACCAAGTTGTTGTTAAAGCTCTGTATTTATTACTGTGACCATGAGAGAAAGGCCCGTTCTACGAGAACAGCTTCCTGAGCCAACGTCCAACATCTACTGTAACAACAGATAACTGATAACGAAGTGGGTGTTGATCATCCAGTCGAAGAGAAACACAAACCATTATAGAAACCCTCAAGAGCTCATAAGCCTGAACCGAAACTTACAAAACCTTTGGTTCTTTTCCACGTTGGCTTAAAAGTTTAAGTTCCGTGTGACCGCCAGCAGCTCTGCAGAAACAACAAACCATCAGCAGTAGAATAAGGAGACTGATTTCCTCTTCAGAGCTACAGTGAGAGTGATGGATTTTTATGTGAAATATTTTTGCTTTTCTCTGTCTCTCTTAGTCTGACTATATTCAGCACACTGTATCATACACTGTACGGTTTTATTTTTCACTCTGTTGACCTCTTTCTTTCTCTTTGCCTATATATTTCTCTGTTTTTCCACGTTGTTTCTTCCTGTCCTCTTTTGCTATTTCTTGAGGCCAGTCTTTACGCTAACCTTTATTGTCTTGCCTTCTCGTGTCTTTGCTGCAGTTTGTCTTCCTCTTCCCTTTTTTCTTCCTTTTTTCCTTCTTCCCCACATTTTTTCTTCTTTCTCTCTACATTTTTCTTACCTTCTCTCTCTTTTCATTTTAGTTTTGTTGTGCCTGTCGTCTTTTCTTCCTCCTTTAGTTCTTTTTATCTATTCAAATCTAGTACATCTCTGTGTCTGTGTTTCTGTATTTACATTTTAAATCCGCTATATTAGCATGGTGATTAAATTATTATAATATTGCTAAAGCTATGTGTGCCTTGTAAGCATTTAACAGACAAAACCAAACAGCGGTATGCATAATATTACAGATATTATACTGTACTGTGCACATATACTGTGCTATTTATAATATTCTATCTTTCTGTCTGTACTTTTGTTAAATATTACATTCCTCCTCCCCACATTCCTCCTCAGTTTCTCTCTGCCTGGATTTACAGTGTGTAGTGTTTTCCATTTTATTCCTCCCCTCTGGCCGTGTTATCATGACCTGACTAAAATGAAGACATTACTCAGCCCAACAAGCATCTCCCTGTGAAACCCTAAATAAACCCTGACACCCTCCTTCTGCTCTGTTCTTGAATATTTAACCAGGCTCGAAGTACATTCAGGCAGCTCGTAAACATAATGTTGCATTTGTTCTGCCTCTAGCTGTTGCTCTCCTTCTGGGGCTTTATCAGCGCTGAAGTCCAGCTGAACTATATTTATAATGAGAGCTCAGAAGTCAGAGATATAAATAGATTTTTGGTGGCACATAGTCCCGAGCGCCTTCTTACCCAAAGCTGCAATAAGTGTGTATACAGTACTGTGCAAAAGCCACCATTACATTTGTTGTTTTGTCAAGCCATTATGATCACACATATGTTTATTTCCTAGTCTCTTTATAAGAATACAACTAGAAAATATAAGAAATATGTACACAGTATTTTAAAAAAACAAAAATATTTAGAATAAACAGCTTCTGTAGGCTAAAGTGACAAATATTAAGTGTGAACTCTGTAAGTTAGGGACAAAAATAGGAGTGGAAGACCTGTCAAAATCTGATGAGAGGTTTCTCCGAGTTTCTTCTTTGAGAGACCGGAAGAAGTCCAGCAAGGACCTGGCTCACTATATGGCAGCTTCATCTGGATCCCAAGTTGGTCCTTCCATAGGCCGAAGAAGCTTGATCAGGAACGGTCTTTGTGGAAGGAGCAGCCAAGAAACCACTTTTTGTGTTTTAGCTGACTGAGAAATAAATATATGTATATATGGCCATCATAGCTTTGGTTAAAAAAAAGACCTTTGCACAGTATCATACGTGATACATTTAGTGAAGTAGATTCAGTCAATTGTCTTCTTAGGTAATTCATTCTTACCATAAAGCAGAAGGTGTCTGCATGACTTTTCTGTTCTCATTAGTTACTAGTGATCACATCAGGAACATAATGAGATATTTTTACTCTGCTCTTGCATGTGCGTATCAGGCTTTTCTGCTGAATGCTGTGAACCCGTTCATTGTCACTGTTGGATCAAACACGTCTATGCTACATTACTAAATTATACTGAATTACATAACACAATCATTTAATAAAGTTCTGACTCAACTTCTTTTCTAAAAAAGATGTTCAGTTACTAAAAAAAGCATCTTGAGGGCATCTGATTAGATAGCTGCTGTATATCAAATATTCTGTATAGTTGTGCAGGTGTAATGGTTCTTACATTGAACCAGAATTACAACAAAGACATGCAGACATCCCACCTCTTCCAGAAGTTCCAGATATCAATTGCAGCTCCCTGATGCCCACAAATCCGATACAACCAATTCAAGGGTAAAGACAGGGGGGTGTCATTTGAAGCAGATTGTTTAGTTCACCTTTGACTTTTTTTATGGAAAGATATTGCTTCTATAACCCTCGGGAAACCAGCAACCGCATAAAAGTCAAATTTGTACTGGTCATCTGCGTTTCAGTCACGCTCAAAAGCACTCCCAGTGGTCATAAATGAGAATTAAACAAGACAAAACTGTATAAATTCCTTTCTTATTGCTGCACTTTCTAAATGTCAGACGTTTTGTTTTACTTTGAAAGTGACTACTCGCGGTTGCTTTAGGTTGTTTTGGAGGAAGACCAAAGTATTAAAGATGATGAAAGTTTTACTCAGTTTGTCTCTCAAGCGCCTGTTTGCAACTTGACTTGATTCACAGAGTTAATGGCATCTTGCATCTCTGTCAATAAAGAGAATAATAAAATATGCTAACATTTGAAACCTTATATTTTTATTTATTTTTTGTGACTGTGTAAGTTTATGTCAGTTTATTTCCCTCAAGCTGTGTTTGCTTCTGTAGTCTATCATCATCATCATCCTGGAATCTGCAGTTTGTACAGTATGGAGTTGTCAGGAGAACACTGCAGTGCTCTCAGGGGAACGTAGGTGGAACGACCACACTGACTTAATGCAGTTATCTGTGTTAGATAACCATCGCAGTTTCAAATTCAACAGTTATCTGTGGAGTAGGTGGTAAGGTAACACTGTCTGGTCCTGTAACATTAATTGATTTGCTGATGAGCAGGTAGATAATCAGTTTGACTGTGCAGCTGCTGCAGGATTCATACCTCTGAGCTTGTGGACCACAGGCCACCCGACACACTGCCTGGTACTTTTTAGACAAACAGCTTTTTGAAGTGACACATGTGACTGGCCGTTGGTCATTGTCTTGCAGCATGATCCGCTTTCTGTGGACCTTCATTTCATGGACAGATACCTGGACATTTTCCTGTAGAATCTGCTTGTACAACTTAGAAATCATTGCTCCATCATTGATGGCAATCCGTCCTCGTACACAGGCAGCAAAGTGTGCCGAACATAACACTTCTCATTCAAGCCAAAAGGTTCTGCTTTGGTCTCATCCATCCACAGAACTTCCAGTAGCTTTTGGCTTATACACACACGGATCAAACTGCAGCAATGTTCTTTTTGGAGAGTAGTGGTTCCTTCTTGTAGCTCTGTTCTTAACACCACTGTTGTTCAGTGTTGGAACAAATGGTGGACTCATGACCATTGATATTAACCACTGCAAGAGAGGCTCTTAATTTCTTAATTTGCTCTTGGTGTGATCTTTGTTGGCCGACCCCTCCTGGGGAGGGTAACAGTAGTGTTGAATGTTCTCCATTTGTACACAATCTGCCCCACAGTTGACTGGTGGAGTTCAAAACTCTTTGGAAATTCTTCTGTAACCCTTTCTAGCCTGCTAGACCACATCAACAACTCCTCTTCTTAAGGTCTTCAGAGATCTTTGTTCGAGCCATGACACACTTCCACAGCCCAATTCTCAAGATCAGACTTTGATAGTGAAGACAAAAGATTTCTTATCTTTCATTTGTTAATGGTGACTAGATGCTGTATTAGCCCATTTTTTTAAAGTTTTTCAAAGAGGCAAATCAGACACCACAGGAAGAAATCAAATCCAAGTACTTTCACTGCTGGAGGTGAACAAACATTTCGATTAATAGTTCTGGTTAATCACGTATTCAATAACTAATAATGTTACTGAATAACATGCTCAGGTGTTACATATTAGTCATATAATAGAATATTATTCATCACTTCAGCACCTCAAGGTTTGAATTATATGTCTAAAGAAAAGAAAACACTCATTAAATGGGTTTGTGGTGCTGCACAGCAGGTCTCACATGACACTCCTGGTGTCATAGTAATCTCTGCGTTAGTATGACAGCTGTTCAAGCGAGCCAGTTTTCTATCTCGCCTTCTCTTACAACTTCTCACTTCTCAGACAGCAAAGAGGCACCGCTACATTCAGCAGCATTACTTATAACTCCCGGTTATTGTGTGCGTGTGTGTCAGGGCGGACAGACACTTCAGACTGAGGCTCCATATGTGAGCGCTAGCTGTCAGGGAGACAGAAGGATGGAATAATTGGGTCAGCAGGAATTAGGCTGAATGTGCAGCTCAGCGTGAGGAGTTTTAAGAGGTGGAGGGCTGCCATATATTTCTGCAAGGCCAATCGAGTCTTCTTAAAACTCTGACTGGCAGCCAAAGTCTTTACAGTGATGGATCTTGATGAATTACCGTTTGTGTAATACTGTATATCACAAACTACACCACTGAGCTGGAGAATGAGCTGATGGTGGAGGAATAGACACAGATTTTAAGCCAACGTGGACGAGAAGTCCTGAAACTCTAGAAAGACTTGTAGAAAGTGTGATGAGAAACCAGTGAAATTCACAGATATTGTGCAGTTGGCTGGTGACAGTGAGTTAAAACCAAATGACACTTGAGCAAAGGACATTTTTGAGTGTGTGTGAATATGGGAAATGAGCATCAGGTGTCCACAAGGTGTTTGTGTGGGCAGTTGTCAGTTACTCTCACAGTTTTTGTCATGTGAATGTCAGCTTGTTTTAGTAGGAGGAGGATGAGCTGTCCACTGGCCAGTTTCTACCCTTATTACTAATAAAATGGACAGAATCATCCGAAAAGTTGTAACATATAGTCGGGTTTAGCTGAATATTTCTGAGAGCAGAGACAGGGAACTCATTTATTTGACCCAAACCCAGGATCATCCGTCTGTATATCAGTAACCTGAGGCAGGGCGCCTATGTCTAACTTGCTAATGTCAAGCTGTAGAACGATTAAATAAAGGCGTCAATAATATGTTAAAGACCTAAATAAAAGTAAAATAAAGTAAAAGTCCTTCTCTTAGTTTAAAAATAAAAATTTCTGTGACCTAAAAGAAATCATCTGAATTTTAAATTGGCTCAGGAGGTAGAGCAGGTCGTCCAATTATTGCAGTGTTAGCAGTTTGTTCTCCAGCTCCTCCTGGCCACATGTCAGCATGTCCCTGGGCAAAACGGGTAACACTTAAATCCAGCGGCTCTGGTGGACAGGCCGGCGCCTCAAATGGCAGCTGTGACACCAGAGGAGTATGACTGAAGGTGAATGAGTGAATGAAAGGCTAATTGTGAAGCCTTTTGTCCATTAAGGTGGAAAAGTGCAGAGTGCAGTCCATTTACCACTTATCAAATGATTAGCATCTACATTAGCATGTGCATGTTCATTTAGCAGAGCTGTGTGTCCACAGTGAAAAACCCGAACACCAGGAAAATTGATTCATCTCTTCCCCTTCAAACTCTTTTCACTCGTCAAACATCTGGTGAGGAGTGGTTCAGTCATTATTTCATGGTCACAGCTTTGCTGTATCATAAGATTTATCAAAATTTAACAGAACAAGTCTTCTTTTGCTTCCTTGTGATTTTATAAAGCCAAATTCATGATATAGTTCTCATTTACACTTTGTTGTAGTGATTTAAAGAATAAATTAATATAACCATTTACAAACAGGACACATTATGCAGCATTATTTCTTTTTTGTCAAGGAATAATTTTGCAGTGAATGTTTTTGCCTCCAGTTTTCCTGTGTTTCCTCCAGTTCACACCACAACATAATTATGACATAGGACTATTAGTAGGACTACTATAACCAACAATGAATTGCCTCTACGCACAGATGATGTCCGTCAGTCTGCAGCCCAGGTTTATTCATCTGTCAACATGTTTCTTCAATCTAAATGTTGCTCCAAATGCTCTGAATCTCCATAAATCATGCATATGTAGATTACTCACTTATTTCACACCACTGTACACAGGTATTTGGGATATATCTGGTATGTGGGACAATATTTGTCCAACATTTGGGCAAAATTCTCAACCGAGCATTTGGGAATGAAGAGATGTGTGTCACAGGCGAAAAAGGGAATCGAGGCTGCAGACTGATTACGGGTGTTTTAGTGTCTGTGTGGGGATGATTGCTGAAAATACAATTAATTTAGGAAATGACCGAAACTATCCTTTAGTCGAGGCCCATATACACTAAATGTTAACAAGCAGCCATTCTCAAGGTGCTGTGGTTAAAAAAATTATCATTTTATAATCTGACAAAACCTGCATAAACACAGGTTAATATCAGCAGCTGTGTGTTCAGCCACACTGACATTTCCAACAAACAACCGGTGACTAAAGGTTGTCTTTACTGATTTGGAAAAGCTCAGGTGGGTGAACAACATTTTAGTCTGGATGCAGAGAAAAACACACATTTACAAACTGAACCAGCTTCATACTATTTGTCTCCTTTCAGCATTTGTCAGCATAGTGGCACCTGAGCGTTTTTCAAAGTTTAAAACTCTTTTCTCTTTTTTTTAAGTTTCTGTTTCAGCTTCTTCCCTGTAGATGCTTCAACTTGATCTCCTCAATCTCAGAAGAATCACCGCTGACATATTTAAATTGTTCTAAATGTTTTTTAGATACAGCAAGCACACTTAGATTTCCTGCTGAAAATGTCGCTTTTTAATTTGAGTTGTTTCTCAAACTCTTTAGTAAGATGCAAGAAGTGTTTCTGTTGATTTGAATCAGTTGGATGAAGCCTGTGGTTTTACTGGACTCTCAGAAAATATCCAGTGACTAACAACATGAGTCACTGCCTAAAGATAAAGAAATACGTTGTTGGAAACTCGAATTGGAAGCCTTGTATCTTCCCTGTTTCCAGGTTCCTACTCTGAATTAGCTCTCTCTGTACCTACATTTCTGATGAATTTTGGTTCTTAACATGACGACAGCTTGTAGCTGTAGACGTTAATGTGATGTGACTGTAAGGTAATGGAAGTTTATCATTTCTGATCCATCAGCTCAGTTGTGACAGATTCTTCATTTTTAGACAAAGATGCTTTGTTCTTCTCAGAAAAAACACAAAAACACCAGTGATAACTTTTCAATTACTTTTAGTCAAACATGACACAGTTAATTAAATTAAATGTGTTGATCTCCCAGGTGGTGCCTTCAGGTACCCATGGAGACACAAAGTGATTGACAGGGTATCTTCGTCTCCCCCACCTCATATTTTCTCTTCTAGCTGAAAGCAGACTTCCCTTGGATTGGCTCAGGTAGCTCTCTGCAGCAGTGGCTGGGTGAACTGGAAGTGGAGTATAATTGGATGAAAGGAAGGTTTAGCAGGTAAAACCGATCAGTTGGGTAGATTATGGATGGACAGCCAGGTGGGCCGTCCCCCTCGCTTCCAAGTTTAACTCAAAGATCGACTGAGCTGGCGTGGGAGCTTTATCATTTTAACCAAGAATAACACTTACCTAGCAGGGATTTCTGTCATTCCCAATGTAATTAGTGTGTAAGGGGAGCCAGGAGAGGGCCTGGTGCCAGACTTAGGCTAAGTAATACAGGGGGAGGTGTAGGAGCACTGATGGATAATTTAACACGGATCTCCAGTTACCTGAGTGCACTGCAGAATGAATGTGGCGTGAATGTGCTTAAGCAAAAAAGCTGAGGCAGACTGACAGTTTTCCACAATAATAAATCTTCCTCATTTTTCTCATAGTTGTAGGAAAAGACTCAGGGAGGAACTTCAGAGAGAAAATTAGTATCTATAGTATTCATATGAAACGATAAGTGTTCTGATAAGAGGCTTGTTGTCGTTTTCTGTGTTTCCCCTGCAGATAATTTTCCGCAAGATCAGCGAGGTGAAGAAGGAGGAAGAGGAGCGGCAGCGAGCGAAGAACGAGGTGCAGCTCACCATCCCGCAGGACCATCCTGTCCGGAAGTTATTCCAGAAGTTCAAGCAACAGAAGGAGCTCCGCAATCAGGGAGCCGCAGCTGCCTCGCAGGTGGATCTAGAAAAAAACCAGCTGCAGGTGGAGCAGCACCTGCATCCCCACAGCCTGCAGCTGAGCCACTCCAGCCTGCAGCACTCTCTGCCGCTCAGCCTGCAGCGGCCTCACTCCTCCATGCAGAACGGGACCCCGCCCAGCAGCAGCGTGCTGACCGTGTCTCAGGTCACGCCCATGCAGAGCTCGCTGGCATACAGCCATCCTGGTGAGCCTCCCACCAAACAGAACAACTGCGACATCATGGAGCTGCAGCCCAGCTCTGCTGGAGCAGGAGGTGAGCAGACAGTCAGGCTCAAAGTCAGCACCAGCCCTGCTCTGGGAAAGCCGCCTCCGAAGGCCAGCGGCTGGATGCGCCTGAAAAATAATATGGCCCCAGTGGAGGCAAGGAAGGAGGGGCTGAACAACAATGTCAAGGCAGTTTCTGTGGAGCTGCTGTCTCAGGAGGGTAAAGGTCAGGAGGCAGGGGGAAGTAGGGGGGATGTAGAGGAGGGTGGGATCTCCTCCAACAACCCTCTCCGCAAGACAGACTCCTGCGACAGCGGCATCACCAAGAGTGAACTGCGAATCGACCGGGCAGGGGAGGCACGGACCCCTGCTGCAGTCACCCCCCTCCTCCACAGCCCTGTCCCCGGAGCGGGGTCCCCTCACCCTTTCTGCCCCATCCCAGAGCAGGCCCTGCAGACTGCACTGCATGAGACGCGGCTGGAGCTGCGGGCGGACCTCCAAAGTCTGGGAGGACGTCTGGGCGCCCTGGAAAGTCAGGTAGCCGAAATTATCAAACTGCTCTCGGACAAGAGGCGGCCGTCCACGGAGGCACCAGCTGCCTCCACCACTCCAAAAACCAAAATACAACGTCAGGACATTTTCACCGTTTCCAGGCCTGTTTCTCCAAACTCGGAGAAGGATGAGGGGCTCTGAAGAGAGCTGAACCAGTGGTGTAGAGAGTGTACTGGAATACCAGCAAACAGATGGCATGTTGTACTACTACAATCACAATTATCAACTCATGGTTACGCTCGTTTTTTTGGAGGGGGTGGGGGAATCCACCTGTGTCAGATCCAGTTACACCACTGGTCTCAATTCTCCGAGATAAAAACCGGCTTCTTTAACATTTGCACACGGACTTTTTTCTTCAGGTTATGTGAGAGTCCACACTCTTCAGAAACCTGGGACCCAGTTTTTTGATTGTATATACCTCTCTATGCATGTCCAGCTGGATTCTGGCCTGCCAAAGAAACAACTGAACTTACATACTTATTGCCTGTATATTATGCAGTTGACTGCATGCAAATCGAATTTAAAGAGACATTTTATTGAGCTACACTGTACATATAAGACTATTTTTCATTGATAATTTATTATGTGGACATTCAGGGTTTGCTTACTGGTAGCACTATAAACATTGAATAACAAAAATGTTTTTATTTGCAAAGGGATTGTGCATGGATAATTAATCAACGGAGAAATCAAAAAGGGATGGCATTTTTTTCCTTGTCTATCTTTGCCTGTGAAATGAAGCAGAAGTTTGATTCTTTGCCCTCAAAGATTCCCAAATGTGACGGAGAAGCATCCCTCAACACAGGGAAGGAATTTTGTGGTTTGACGTAAATATTTTTTATATCGGTTAATGATTTTTGCTTCTTACAATAATTTCTATTTTTGATTACGGAAATGTCCTTGGCCTCGTTTTGATGTGGTAAACCCCAAATGGTTATTTTGTTAGAATCCTCCTTGTGTCTATGCATCGCTCGGCTACGCCGCTACAAATATTCTGAATGTTAGATCTTTGTTTTCATGTTGATGAATGAAAGGTTTTGTTTTTTTTCTTGTTCCATTCCTCTGCATGAATCAGGGATGACAGAATGCACTTTGGGTAAAGCTGGGATGACAAGAAGGCTTTGGGGAAATGATAGTTTAGTTCACATAAAAGTCTACTCATGTAATCCCACAGCTCCAGCACCACACACAAGCGTCTTACGTCCACTCTGAATCCCATTAACAGCAGCAGCTTCACCGCGAAAAGCTCAAGTAATAGCAAATGGAATACTGCACTTTTTATTAAATCAGTTTTCTAAATCTGCATGTAAAGGAGTAGTTTTATGCTCCAGGTTGCATATGTACATATAATATACGTGCGTGCGTATGTGAGCTCACACACTTCTCACGCACAGTGTGATGGCGTCTCTTGATGTGAGCCCACGGAGACTTTCTTCTCAGAAATTGAAGACGCTGTTGGGACGTTGTCCCTCCTCGTCCTGCAGGCGCAGCACCCAGAACGGTCTCGAACACACACACACACACCGAAGCCGAAGACACGTGCATTAGTCGTCACTGAAACCTGAAATGGTCTTAAGAGGCTGGATTTGTCATTCGTGCTTCATTACTTAATCTACAGTTTGTAGATTAAGTGAACAGACTGAAGCTGGTGAAAAAATTCACCTCAAGTGTGAATGAAAGATTTCAGGTCATGTTCCAGTGGCCATATTGCACGTCATTAACACCCTGTAGGCAGCTGACTGGACTTCTAAACAGGATTTGACTCTCTGACTGGACCAGAGAGGAGCTGATGCTAATAAAGCATTTTCAGAACAACGATAGGTGCTCGACAAACACTCTGAGTGACGTGTAAAAAGGTGATTATTTTTCTGCAAACTGACCCTTCGCATAAGCAGATGGATGTGCGTGAATTTGTCATTGAGGTAATCAATGTCAGGTGTCAAAATGGTTAAAATCCTCTACAGTCTTTATTTGCACCGGGCATGTGTTTTTAATTTAATCTTGGTAGCTAGTGAAGACACTGTGTTTGTCTCTCTTTAAAAATAGCATACAGCCTAAAACAAAAGCCCTCATGTCATTCACAGTTTTCTGGATATTTTATATTCAAACTACAACCTGCACTGAAATAGAAACATCCCTTTATCCTGATTGGTTTACGCCAATCACGATGTCACGTTCAGATCGCCTCTCGCTAATGCTGGAGAATGAATAATGAGAATGAATGCTGAGTGCTAATTGGAATAATAAATCGCACAAGATGAATATGATTTTCTGTCACCAATCGGCCGTTTAGTTTTCAAATGTTTTGAAAGAAATACACCTTTAATGGCTTCTCTTGTTTCTCAAATAAGAACTTTTTATTTAAATTCCATCCTGTGCACACAGGCCTGTTGTCTGTACCCACCTGCTTCACAGTCACACTCCCGTCACTGCTGGGAGGTTCTCAGTGCTACTCACGTTCTCTTTTGGCCTCTGAGCAGATCCTCTGTGAGAATCAGGGGTAAGTGCCTTGCTCAGGGGCAGCTCGGCAGCAGTTTCAGGCAATATGGGCTCAAGGAGTGACACAGAAATTAATTTATTGGAGTACTTTAATCGTATAATCGCTTCACATTTCTTATCTTACAGACATGTCACTTACATCAACTATTGTGCAAAGCTATGCAACATTTGATTCTCTTATAGCTGTAAAGAGGCTGATTCTGATTTAATATTATTGTTCTGGAGTTTATAGTGATGATGCAAACAAGCCCCCATAAAGACTGAAATTAATAATAATAACTTTGTTTGTGTAGCACTTTTGACAAACGTGCTTTACACCATAAAGCTGAGAAACACCAGACACAAGTAGAATTACGATAAAGACAAAACACATAAAGTGACAAGTGAGTGAAGCCCATGGCTTCATCGGAGTTCAGATTTCACACCACTGAATAAATAAAAACTAATGACCAAATTCCTATCAACGTCAAATCAGAATGAATCTTTATTTCCTTCCTTTCTTTACCAAAACACACCATTAATCATTCACATAGCTGGTGGAGAAAGTAATTGAACCCTTTAATCATCCAGATTGGATAATTGTTTGAGCCTCTTTTGGCAGCAATAACCTCTAACATGTGCTTCCAAACCTGTACCGCTTCTCTCTGACATACTCTCAGATGTCTGATGTAAACGGCTCCGTTGAGCTCATTCTGCTGCATGTCTGTTGAGGTTAAAGTCTGGATTCTGGCCAGACACGTCCTCCACGGTGTCTGAACCATGCACCATGACTTGCAAATGAGAGACTAATGAACCAAAATATGAATCGGGTTCAGTGATTCCTACTTTTACGTTATAAGCCCTTCCAAGCTTTTGCAGATCAACAGTTCTTGATTGTGGGTCTTCTGAGATTCAGTGACAAATTGAAAATGTTTGTTTTTCAAAGTGAAGGAGTCTCCAACCCACACCTCCATCTTATTTCACTGAGTAGACAGTGAAGTCCTGACAAACAGCTGGGTTCACATACGTTTTCCACCTCTCACTGAGTGTTTGTATACAAAAAGACTGATTCTATGAGTTGTGTATTATCAGTTAAACTGGACTGAAGATCTTTCCATAATTTAACAACAATTTATACTAGTTTATACAGTAAACGCAATCAGACTGTACTACTGTGTTTCCACTACAGTTTGATAAATCTTATTATTCCATCTTAACTATATAAAAGAAGAGACACCAAGCAAACTAGCGGTGGGTGTGTCAGCCCTTAAAAGTGGCAATTGAACGCATCACGAAGACAACAGCCAACGCCCAGCTAGCACATACGTTCTGCACCTGTGTGACAAGAAATAACTCTCCATACCAGCAGGTGGCAGCAGTCTGCATCCATCACTCAGTAAGGGAAATCAGAAGAAGCTCTAGGACTGTAGATATACACCGTAAACAGAGATGCGTTCACGCACCATTTAACACCACTTTATTCACCAGACAGTTTCAGTTTCCTCATTTCAGACGACCGTGTCGCTGTCACGATGAGTGTTCAGATGTGATGAAGGTGAATTGGGTTTTGCTTTGATCACTTCTGTTTCTCAACAGTGCAGGACACACCTTAAAAAAACAGGTCGACATGTGACGACTTGGTGTAGCCCTAACGTCCAGTTGGTTCACCAGTTTGTCCAGCTACATAACAGATAAAACGTCTCCCAGAATGCACCATAAATAAGATATTTGTATATCTGTGTAGACCTGAGAAGTATTTCCTTTAAAGATGACAGTGGCCTGATGGTACACTGAGATCACATCATGACAGAGGGCAACAAAAGCCGTAAAAACAGGATTAACAGTTATTCGCCGCAGGTTTTCTTTAAATGTCCTTTCAGAAACTTTACACCTTCACAAACGTATAGTGAATAAATACAACACCACTCTCTGATAAATGACGTGTGCTGTTAAAATCAAACTTCTGTTATAGTGAGGATCCTGGTTTGTTGAATGACATGTGCTGGATAAGAATAATTTTAGATTTGCAGTACAGTAATTCTATTTTCAGCTATAACTCTCCAGTAAAATGCTCTCTCAGCAGTTTGTGGTTCAGGACGTGGGAGACTCTCCTGGCGCCGTCGGTCGTCTATCGAGTTTAAGAGTTTCCCCGTCAGCGAAGTCGCCTGAAACTTTTGCAACTTGTCAGGTTGTGTGAGGAGACAGGCGGCACAGAGCTCATCCTCTTCTTTATTAATTTGACAAGAGAATGAAGGGCAACCCCTCCTGTGATCTGAGCCCTGCGCACACACAGACACACACACACACACACACCTTTCAGCACAGGATTTTTCGGCTTTGCCACTTGAATGTACAACCTTCCCCTAGCACTGCCCCCGCTCTGCTCTCCCAGCATTTTCACTGGGACCGATGATGATTCTTTGTCTCCTATTGCTTGTTTACATTTTTTTTAAGGGGGGGGTTCTGCCTTCTGAGGAGTCCTTTCTCTCTTATGTTTCTTTCTCTTTGTCCTTGTTTCTGTTTTTGTCTTGAAACTTGTAGGACGTCCTCTTCCATCCCACTTCTCTGTGAAAAACACCTCCTCCCGCTTTTTTTTCCTCTAGGGCCTCCTCTCTATCCTTCACCTTAACCCCTCTGATCCTCCTTCCTCCTCTCTTTCATCTCCCCTCCTATATCTCCATCTCGCTCCCCTCAGCATGTTGACGATGTACAGTCTGTCTGTGTCACCATGAATCCACCTCTCTGGGGACAGGGCGGGCACAACCAAGGGGCCTCATTTATTAAAATTATCCTTTGGCTTGATTCAATTCTGCATGTTACATTGAGGAAATGACAGTAAAAGAAATTGAAGAGTTTTTTTTATTGTTTCACTTACATCAAAAAATCGACACAACCTGCAGATTTTCTCAGCAGGATTCATTTTTCATCAGTCTCAGCTTTAGCTCAGATTTGGTCATAAAACATTGGATGACTTTAATGAACGAGGCCCTTTAGGAAAAGTTTTTCTCCTTTTTTCTGCTGGAATGTTCTCAATTTCTACTGTTTTGGTTAAACAGTGTTCTGGATCAGCACTGACTCATGTATTGTTTTACAGTTGCACATCTAAACTGTAGTGTCAGAATAATAAACCGCTGTCTGGGATACTCTCTCTGTGTCTGTCTCTCAACTTTTAGAAACTTTTTTTTTTTTTAAAGTAGCTGATTAGATCTAATTATGATTAACTTTCCTACTAAGAACAATAACGGGACTCAGACTCTGAACACAAATATAACAGGTGACAGATTAACATGCTTCACAATGTTTTCTAGAAGAGCAGACGACTTCCTGTTGCTTGTAGACGTGTCTGAGGGCAGGAGGGTGCATCACGGTGGTGTCCACTCCAGCGTTTCTATCTCACGAGGAGCCACACACAAATGTACTTTGTTGAGATTATTCATTTATTTCTTATTAACAAGAGGATTTGAGGATTTTCTCTTCAGGTTCCACTTCTTCTTACACTAACAACTCCGTCAGAAGACAGATATAGATTCTGGAGTCTTAAGTCTTGTACTTTCATCCTGTCGCGCAGCTTAACCTTTATAGGCGCCTTTGGTAATATTCATGCTCTCTCTTCTTTTTCCTCCTTCAGCCTCACTTTTTTCTACATTCTTCATTCTTTTGTGAGCAGAATTGAAATCACAGGCTCCTGGCTGCTGCTTTCTAAGAGGATCAGTGTATGTAGTATGAAACCATCTTCAGTTTAACACGGGATCTCATTCAGATACTTTGGCAGTTTAGATGTGTTTACAGTCTTTGAATGTGACTGCTGTTATTTCAGCATTCAGAAAGGTTGGTGTCACGTTTTTTATCTTATTTGTGAGCCTTTCCATCCATTCATCTGTCTGACTAATCGAATCAGACATTTCTTTGACATCAGGGGCCATTTGTGGTGTGAAAGGCTCTGGATCTCCGCGGCCAATTACGTGCAGACAGCAGAATTATCACGGTTAGTTTCCCGTGGATGGTGAGAGTTGACGGCGAGCCAAAGGAAACACAGGAGAAATTAGCCTGTCAAGACTCTGCTGTAACTTCATCCGACCCACCTGCAGCTCTGCCCGGACACGTGAAGCCTCTGCTGTCTCCCAATGTTAATACTGAGCCTCATTTCGGTGTCAAGATGGAGCACATGCTTACCCCCTTTAGCATCTCATCACTGCTCCTGAAAATAGGAGGAGGTGCACTTTTTTACCCAAACTCACACTCATCAGCTCGGGATCTGTCAACACATTCTCTAGGAAAACTCGTTTAATTGCTGCTGGTGAAAAGTGTGAAAGGTTTTCTCTCACAAGTTGTGGCTCTGAGTAACTGCAGGCTACAGTGCTTTTAAAGCTCATTTACTCCAGAAGTGCTTCTTTATAGTGTCAGTCATGCTGTGTGGGTGTTGTTATTTTAGTTTCACTCAGTGTCTTTATGGCTCCTTTCAAAGCCCAAACAATGTCACAACTTACCTTAAACGTGAGAATCCAAAATGCAAATGATTTGGCACATTTTGGCCAGAATTACTGAGTAAAATTCATTAAGTTGATATTAAATATATTTATTTGACAGTTTGTAATTTTTGTTTACTGAAAACCGCCTTAATTTAATTCACATAGGTGAAAATCTTTGGTTTTACAGCTCTTGAAATGCAAATATCAAACTTTTCAACTACACTGATTTAATTTCTCACAGCTGCCAAACGTATTTGTTATTCATGCATGAATTCAGCTTCACCCTTTTATTGTTCTCAGTGCACATTTAGCTGGATGACTCATTTAATATCAGTGATTAGAGGGGAACAGATCTGTGAGATTATTTTACGCTTTGTGAAATTATGAGATACTATATTTTAGTAAGATGTTAGAGGTGATATTAAGACTTCACATTAATGGCACATATTTAAGCATCTCGAGTCTGCAGGAAAAGCAGCACATTGCTAAAAACACTTATTCACTAGTATAAATTACAGCCACTATAAACTTTAACATGCAAGACTTATTTTTTTTATTCTTGTCAACAAAAGCCAAAATAAATCAACTGAGATTCAATTCAATGTGAAAACGTCCAGAGAACTGACTGATAACAATCACCAAAGACATATCGTGTCTTTGGGGAGACAAACCGAACTTTCTGAAGAAGAGCTGTGACAAAAAGCCAAATTGTAACTCTGGTTCCGCTCACAAGCTTTTTTTCCAGCAACTCCAGCAGCTGATGAAGACAGTGAGATGTGTGAAAGCTCCAGAAATAAAGCTGGTAAGAGGGACAGGTTGTCTTGTCCAAATATTATAGCAGCTGTTAATAATTACAAATCTAAAATGTTCTCTGCTTGCTTTTATTAGACATCTGTGTTGTGTCATGTGTGTTAAGTGTTGCTTAAATGTCAAATACTGCTAATGATGAAACAACACCATGATATGTCTTGTGACACTTTAAGTGTGTGATCTTAGACAGTAGAAACACTAAGACCAGTTCCTGGGTGGGAACAGGAGTGCTGCAGGATTTGTTCAACATCCAGCGTTACCTGAATGCAGCACAGCAGCTGCCTCGTCGCACTAAAGGTGAGGTTATGCTTTCTGCATCTACAGTAAATGAGTTAATAAAACGACACAGTGCACAGGGGTGAATACACCAATTATGGTATCACCCTCAGAAAAAAATCTCCTCAAATGTGAAATTCAGACACCAAAACATTCAACAACTTTTATGTTACAATCAGAAAACTGTAAATAAGCTATTACAGTGTCTCACATCAAAAATGCAAAACAAGTAGTCAATGTGATGTTTTCCCACTTTATCACGTCCAAACTGGGACAGTCTTTTATGTATGAGTTTGTGTAAGGAGCCCACCTGAATGGCAAAAACTGCCTCTATTGTTCCAAATTCACTCCATTTATTCACCTTGAAGCAGTTACACAACCTTTTCTACAGCAGCCCAGTCCCAGTAAGAAAACGAACATGGCTCTTGAAACATAAAAAGGACATTTATTGACGCCAATGTTACCAAATGCAACTAAAATGCACTAGAACTAATATTGTGATAGTGTAGAGTTAAAAATGCCCGAGCTGGTCTTTATGGAGCTTAGTGTCAGCTGCTTTGAACAAACTAGCTAGGTCAAGAAGCCACGGATTTTTCCCACTAATACGAAGCGAATACAGCTTTTGTTCTGTGCATAATTGGATATGAAAAGCTAATGTGAGGTGGTCTCAGGTAATCAAATAAATAAAGGAAATTTCTTTTTTGGATAAAAGTTCCTCTTTGTTTCCCTGGATAGTAGTTTTTCCCTGTTGAAATGCAACAGGACAGTAACTAAAAGAGGAGATTTTGTTCTAAAAAGCTGCAACACTGATGTTTTCTTTGTGAGGACTTTAAATTTCTTCTTCTTTCATAAGAAGCAGATCTTGAAGGCATCTTTTAAAGTGGCCATATTGTTGTTAATTTAAGTTTATATATGTTTTTGTTATATTTTATTGTTTCTGATGTCAGAGCTCCTCTGGCTTTGAGACTGAAAAGACTAGTTTGAGCTCCTGCGTCTTTAAGGCCCACCTTCCCTCATCCCACTCTGTTCTGATTGGCCAGTTTGTGGACCTCTTCCTGTGGGCCAAACTATGACCACTCACAACAACATTGTCCTTCAGCAACAACAATGGGGCAGGTCGAAGCCTTTTGTTGACCTGTAACTGTCCATTGTCGTTTTATGGTTTCATCTTTGGAAAGAGTAAACAAAGTTAGTTTCTGCTAGACATACTGACCTCTGCATGAACACTCAAACTACCATTAGACATGATCAGGGCTGTGGCAGCCAACCTGAGGGAGAGGGCAGCATTGCATATTTAGTGGGTGTAGGAGCTCAGAACAAATGGTCGGTTATGGATTTCCACACTTTAAAAAAACATTTAAAAAAACTTTTGAAAACCAGACATATTGTCCAGACTGAAACCCGGTCGTTTCACTTCACCAGCCAACATGTAAACTGACTATGTGTAACATGGACGCACAACTTCACAAAAGTATATATGTAACATCAGACCACAAAAAGCATAATATGTCCCCTTGAAGGGCCGATGTAAAATCAGTGTTTAAATAGAGCTCTGACTGTTTTAAGACAGATCTGAAAAAACGTGAACATGTCCTTTATGAAGTATTGTACGCCGTCAAATAATTTCCATTAAATTAGTAGTTCATTACCTTGAATTAATTAGTTTTAACTTTTGAGGCATCCACATTTGCTTGGTTTTTCATACACGGTGTTGTTAGATATTATGAATCTCACAAAATACTTAAGTTTTCCACTTTGACACAAGCAGAATTAACAAGGTAGAAATCTGAACATGGAATTAGTGTGTGAAAATTAAGATGAATGACCAAATGAATGCTCTACTATGGGTAGGGGGAATTTGATTAAAATGTACTTGTCGGTCCCAATACTGTGCCACTACCTCCGTCATTAATATACTGTGTTACATTAAACATTAAATCAGGGCGATAGATCCTCTAACATCAATGGAAACATATCTAAGAAAAGAGAGTCTAGTCTCTCTTGGATCTAGAGTTCTTTGATGGACCACCACTGTGTTCACAAATCAAAACTGTCACAGAAGAAGCGACGTACAGTACACCGCTGTACATTTCTAATTAAATCCTGGGGGCAGTTGCGTTACGCAGACTGAGGAACATAAAGAAATAGCAGAATTAAATGTAAGTTATAAAGTGATAGGTGATCATAGTCTAACACTTTTGTGTCTGAAATTAAAATCTGTATTGTTTTTACTGATTTTAGTGCGTGCTGCAATTACAGTGGTTTCGTTTATCTCCTCTTAATGACAGTTACTGTACTGTGTACGAGCTGTACTGTATTTCTCCATACAGTGTCTCAATGTACTCTGGCATCTGTTTCACACATGTAAAGATATTTGCCTGATTTCAGGGGATTACATCATCACGAGGAGGTGGAAGCAGAGCAGACTGAGGGGGATATCGAGGATCTAAAGGCAGGATTTGAAATCTCACCCCGCTGAGTCATAATCATCACCACATCACAGACGTGCTCCACTGGGCCTTGCCAGCATACAGTAAGTACATTTAAACTGAATTTCCTTGTTGTTGAAATGTTCTATACAAGTTATACAACTTGTGATGACTATTTCTTGACAAACTAATTTGTCCGTCTGCTCACCCCAACCCGTCGAGGCAGTTGCTGTTTGCCAGTAAATAGTTCCCACCATAGCGCCTCGTAACACCAGATGAAACAAATAAGAGTGACATGATACAAATCCCTGCACAGGAAATGAATAATTCCCCGAATAGAAATACTAGGTCTTTGTCTGTGTGTGGATAAAAATGCTTCTGCTGTTGATTTCTGGCTGTATGGGATTAGGTGATGCATAACACAGCGGTGTGACCTCCCAGTGTTGTAGTGGCATTATTGTTTTTATCTCCTGCAGAGGAGGTGGGCGTGCTGTGACCCCACCGCCACCCCTCACGGTTATATTATCGGTGAGTGGTATTTACAGCTGACAGGCTGTATCCAGTAGGCAATCTGTTCTAATGCAGTGAGGGGGATGGTGAGGAAAAGCTGTAAACATACTTAGACATGCTAGATACCGTGTGGCTGTGATTGATTCAATTTCTATACTGCGCTTCTATTTCCTTTAGTCTTTTTTGTTGCGTTTTATTCAACTTTAACTCTAAACTTTTTTATTTTCATTAAGCACAACGAGATTAAGCTAGAAGTCCTTATCATGTACACATACTGCAACAAACACTGTGTGGACATATGTTTCTCATTAGGACTGACTCTCAATCTGCAAAGTAACTTCGAGTACAGAGTCTCTACTTTGTTTAAAATCAACAAGGAACCTGATAAATTATTGCTTTGTGTGATTCTTGTGCACGTTTTTCTGCCAGTGAAAATTCATCAGTCATCCTTCACCCACGCTGCCCGAGTCATATCACATGTCCATGGCAATTAAGGTGATAACAATCTCAAACCGGTTATGTCCCTGGAGGAATCATTCTCTCCATCGACTCTTTGTTGTCCTCATAGATCCTCTTCACCATCCCCATGTCCCTGCAGGAGGAACTCTATAATTCATAACCTCGGCTGGTACCTGTCAGGTTGTTTTAGAGGCAGAGGAGTGGAAGTTGCCCTTAAGGCTCGAGTTAATCCCTTCCTGCAGTATTTGTGAGAGAATGGGAAACTGACCCTGTTTTAGTGACCTAGTCTTACAGTAGTAGCCTGATACTGAATTCTGATTGCTCTGAAAGGTGTCACATGTACAGTATTTTTATTCAGGTGTGTAACCATCTGGCTGACATAACAATTCGATAGTTCTAATCGAGAGTATGTCCGATAAGAATTTGTGAACGGCACTGGGGTCCATTTCTTCTGTTGTGCTGTGATGTGCTAAGAAGAACAGCCAGTCATAGTGGTCTTGGTCACCGTTGGGTCCACCCCTGATTTGACAAGCTACAATTGGTTGAAAAGTTGCTGGCGGATGCTCGAAGTGGTGCCAACAGTGCGGACACACAGGAAAAACTGTCAGCTTGGTGTGTACTGGCCCTGAGGTATAATGGAACCAAACCTTTTGAGCAGAGAAAAGACAGTTAAAAAAGTTCACAGCACCATTCTGCTCCTTGCTTCACGTGGGTAATGTGAATCTGTGCTGCCAAGTGACTTTTTGGTTTTGTTAACCAAGCTATTGGATTATTGGATATTTTCCTTTACTGACTGCAAACTGCAATAACTGAACTCACTGTCACTGTCATGGTGGCTTGTGTTTTAGCCAACAGTTGCACATTTACCTTTGTCGTACACATAGCGAAACGCTACAAAAACAACCAACTTTTAGCTCTGGTCTGGTCACAATGAGCTCGATTTCTTCTCTACATAGTCTCTAACTTTGTCTGCAGATTAATGCAGGTTATAATGGCTATTTTTGATGAACATTCCTGAGGTGAAGTCAGCGCTGAAGCTGAACTAAATACATTTTCTACAGTTTACATATATATAACTATTCAAATATCTGAACACGTGTATTCCAAATCAGAGTCAGTTCATAGGTTGGAAAGTTGAAAATCTTGTGAAGCGATTCCTAGACTAACTCAGTAATATTGCTCCACAATTCATTTGACCTCTGAATGACCCCTTTTAAAATGATCACTGCTCGTTTCACCCTTAATAAAAGGGTCACTGCTTCTCCCTTTGAGCCTTCAGAGGATGTTGCAGGCTTCAGGTTAGGAACCTCTGTTTATGGTCTCATGGTTCTCCCTCTGCCTCTGCGTTATCATCCTCCTGCCAAAAGCCTTTCTCTCTCTCTCTCTCTCTCTCTCTCTCTCTGCCACCCCTCCTGCAGCCGAAGGAGGAAGTGATAATGTCAGGAATGATTAGGACAGCGGGGATCGTTAGAGCGACTCTCCTGTCAGGGTTGTTGAAGATAGCAGAGGTCTCAGGAGAGCCAACAGCCCAGACATCTATCCTCTCCTCTGCTTCTCCTTTGCTTTCCATGATCTCTTCACCCATTAAAGCCTGTGAAATACTCACACAAACTAATGTTGGGTTTGTTTGTGCATTTGTCTCTTTCTATGGCTGTGTGTTGTTCTGTCCTGTACTTCTACAAACCACATTCTGCGGAGTTGGCTTTTCATTACATAATAACTGTCATTTTATCAGCTGCACACTGTAGAAGAAAACCCAACAACATAACGTATTCTTTTACTTAGCTAAAGAAACAAACTACAGAGTGAAAGATTAGTTGATTAAACTCATCACTACATGTTTTGCATTGGTATTAGTGAACTGTCAAAATTTACATTCTGAAAATGGAGCAAACTTAGTACAACAGAATAATCAACAGAAGCTGATTATTATGGACTAACTGATAAGACAAGTTTGAGTCTTTAAAAAAAAAAACATCAAGCAACTGGAGGTCACAGGTTTGATCCATGTAAAAAAAATCTCAAGTCAATCTCAGACTTAATTCACTTAAAGAATGTGATATGAAATACGTTGGCTTCAGACCCATTTACTGCTCAGCTGTAGATACCTGTATTAATATGTAATTTAGGATGAAAATGTTTGTTCATCATTCTCATTCAATAACCCATAAAGACACAGTGAAAACATGAAACAGTTTATTAGAAACTACAAACCAAAATTTCCCTTTTACAAAAGTATCCAAACCCTTGTTTCTGTACTTTGTTGAAGCCCTTTTTGGCGACAATGACTTTTCAGCATAGATTTTAATCACTTATTTGGTAAATAACATTTATATGGTTCTTATATTCATACAGAAATTGTGATATTTTTATACAAGCAGATATGTATTTAAACTGGTTGTCACATTTTCTTTGATGTCCTCATACATCCAATGCAACACTTGTCTAGTTTTGTATTAATCGGTGTCATCTTTAATGAGGACAGCTCAGAAAATAATAAGAGAAAATGTGGAGAAAGCACGCTGCTCACTCAATTTTAAATACATCAAATAAACATCGTTTTTTTTGTTTCTTAGAAAAGTGAAAACTGAAAATAATGAGCCAAAATGTAAGAGTACATATTATTACTGTATTCATTTCCACTATTTCAGAAGAAATGTATAAAGACATGCAGTGTGAAAGAGACAAAGGAACAGGGAGGGTTTGTGTGTGTGTGTGTGTGTTATGATGGGGCTCCTCGGTTACTCTCAGGGAATTACATAAACCCTGTTCTGCTTAGGAATCATACAAATAACAACAGTTAGTAAGTTCTGTTTTTGACCGCTGGTTAGTCATGAGGATGTCAGAATTCAGGTCGGTTAATTAAGCACTAACGAGTGGTCACATCATCAGGCATTCTTTAAAGACTGATTATTCTTTAAAAGACTCATTATTAATTATGTAAACTTCAGTGATCGCAGACTTTAAAACTCACTGGTTGCTCTTAGTCTTCTTTGCCCTGTAGTTGTGCTTCTTGCTCTCTGTCTCCCTCTCTTCGTACCTTTCTGCAGGTAGCCCCAGCTTTAGAGCTGTACGCTTCCAGTGTGCTGTTACTGCTAGTTTTCTTCTCTACACTTTCCACTCAACCCAACCGGTCGAGGCAGATGGCCACCCATCCTGAGCCTTGTTCTGGTGGAGGTTTCTTGTTTAAAAAATAATACAGATGTCTTCACCTTGATGTGTGTAATAAACCAGGTCTGCTGGAAAGTACTATTCACAACAAACTGTTCGAGTCACTGTAACATTTGTTATATCCAAGCTGACAACATTTTGGTCATAGTAGGAAAAATAAAACTAAAATATTAAAAACAGAAAGACAGAAAAAAAGAAAGAAAGGAATTCTAAGTGACACATTAGGAACTGTTATTATCTGCTTAAAGAATATTACATCTAGATTATGACCATAGAGAACTTGATAGATTCAGATTTATAGTGTGAGTATAAAAAGGATTAAGCATATAAACACAATATAACTACAAGCAAACAAAATGTACTTAATTTCCCATTTTTTATCTTATAGCAGCATCACACACATTGTTCTTGTTGTATATGTCTTTGTTTGTTAACCCACTTATCTGACATGAACTTTTTTGACATGTTTAGACGTGTGTCACACGGAGGTTATACATTCAGTGGTGCTGGTCAGACAGACTCCACAGTCACATCTCAGTGCCACAGGGTAGGTGTACATGGGGTCAACGTTTGGCTGGCAGTTGGGTAGTTTCACCGTCACCATACGGGTCTCGTTATAGGTGCAAACCCGCTGGAAGGACTCAATGTAAGGTGGGTCCACAATAGGCTTCTGGAAGAAGAGAACATATTAATTATATATATTACATATAGGATATTATATCTGGGCAATGTCCGATTGAATCTATGTGTGAAGGTAACTGTAGGTAACTGTTATAGTTACCAACAATATAGTTAGTTTTTGTGTTAATATGGGACATTGGAAATAGAAGGGTGGCAAAATAATTTTTTTAGAAGCTCTTGCGTGCCACATAAAATGAGGGGCCGGGCCAGCTTTGGCCCGTGGGAACGAAATCATTAACAAATCATTTTGTTCAGCTTATTTTCTCGTGACTTATTTGCCAGTGAACCTCTGTTTTTCTACCAAGCAGCGTTTGACTGGAGATTTGTGGCAAAGCCTCTATTCATTGTTTGTAGTGTTGGCGTTTCTGGATTGAATCTTATTCTAACATGTTCCTGTAATTAAATATTTCTCTGAATGTAAATAATGAAGCCAGAAACTTTCCTGTGACCCTGACCCCTCTAACTGTCCTATCCTCCAGACTGTCCCTGAAACAAGACATTGACTCCCTCTGCTCTGTGCTCCTTCCCTGTGGGGAAGACCAGACAAAAAGATGAGTCTCCTCCATGAGGGGATCAATAGAATATCACAAAACCAAACTCCACCAGCTACACCGCAATAATAAAGCAGAGAGAATCATAAGCTTACTAATGCATCTTGTCACTGAATACAATCTCCCAGATGAAACTTGAGATTTTGCAGCTTTTTTGTAATCAGTCTCCGGCAACTTATGAAATCCATTTGTGTCTTTTATGCACTTGAGGCATTATTAAGGAAATCGCTGCTGTCACTTCAATCTCTGGATTCCACGCTGCTTCCCATTCTTGCAGAACATTAACTCAATTTCAGTGCGAGCTTCTCAGAAAGCTCTCTGTCCTCCTCCACTCATAGGCAAGATTTACACTTCACACAGCTTCTCATTATTATGATTAGATCCCGGTAGGGTAATACAAACACACTATATAGTTTTCCTATATTTCCTCGTGCATATCTCGTTCCATCTGCTCACATATTTGTCTGTCTATCTACTGTATCCATCGAGCAGCTGAATCCCTGTCTGCACTCACAGACAACCTTGCACTGACCTCGCTGCGGAGGGAGAAAAGCAAAAACAAACTTTCTCCATGGGGATTCCATCTCTCCATCTACACTGTTTGTCTCACTTCAAATCTGCCTGTCTCTCCACTTGTAGGTATATGTCTGTCTGACCATCTGTGTTTGCATCGAATCCATCTTCTTCTTCTCTCTTTCTTCAGATGTAATCTGATGCAAGCAACAGGTTAATTTTCTTTTGTATAAAGTTGTCAGCTTTGCTTACAGCACCTCTTGTTTTAATCACATTTACTCTCCTCTCTACTCTATGTGGGTACAGTAAAGAAACTGCCTCCCAGCCGCTCACCTCCCAGGTCTCACAGCGCCCCCAGCAGGCGTCAGTGGTGATGTGCAAGCCCCCGCAGCCAGGTTTCTTGGCCTGGAAGGTGAACTCGCGGACTGCACATCCAATGAAGCGCCGCAGGTTGGTGGCTGACGCATGGTAGCCTGAGTGTGGTTGAAAGAAGATCCAGAGCAGAAGCCAGCAAAACCCCAGTCTGGGCCTCCTGAGGGTGAGAAGATGAGATTCATTTCGGAGAACATTTTCAGTTATAAAGAAAATACTGAGGTAAATGAGAAAACAGGAGAAACAGGAGACAGGGCAGAGCCTGAACCCCAAACCAGCTCAAGATCTGGGACAAAAAAGGAGAAATGTTCTCGTCGGTATAAGTAATATTTTGTATTTTACTTTTCATAACCGCACAATTGAGATTTTCTAAGTGAAAGCAAGGTCAGTTATGTCACTGTGAAGAAGTCCTGCTGAGAGTTTTTCATGTGGCTGTCAGTTACATAAGCTTTCACTAAAACATTTTAAAGCCTTTATATTAATGTTGTTGAAGTTGAAATTGATTAACCATCATCTGATTCCAGACAAACTCTGGGAAAATGAAGACCTGCTGTGATTGATCTTGATGCGCTCCTGTTTCTAAACCTGATGCTGTTTAATAAATCGGACTTTAGCTGCCTTGAATTTCCATTTTGATGCTAACAGGACTGAGGACTCAGCATTTCAACTGTTAGGCTCCTCAAACTACAAGACCACTATTGGGCCATTTAACAAGGAGCAGGGGGGCAGCAACACTTCATAATCTTCTAAACTGGCCCCAGTCTGGTGAAGATGTGGCCTGATAAAAGAGTGAAACTGTTCACTCAGGCCAGTTTTCAAGATTAATCTCCTCCATTCAGCATATTAACAGAGTTGCCATCGCTGACAATCAGAATAAAGCATTACAAGGACTTCATTAAATTTAAAAAATCCAGCTCAACTTTTAATTAAATTTAACAAAAACTAAATTACTGTTGTTTTAGAAAGAATCAAATGTGGTTCTTGTCATGACCCATTGTTTATTTGAAACTGAAGCACATTTTGAATGAAAGCACTGCCAGCATCATGAGCATAATTTAAGTAGTCGTGTTAACAGTGGTCAAATCTCATGTGCCAGTAGACTGAGCACAAGTTTTCCTGTTTTATAAGCTCGATTCTTTAGCTGTTTTGAAGCTTGTCATATCAATAAATGGGTTTTCATCAACAGAGCGAGTTTACCCAGCTCACATTCACAGGTGGTACACTACACATAATCAAGTACTGTAAGGTCCCAGCAAACACTTTATCTACTGTATCTCACCTTCCTAACTACACTTCATCATTTTTGTTACTACGATTATTGTTCTTTTCTGTATTTTTGTACTACACTACTCCAAATTTAGTCTGTTATGATGTTTTTGATTTGATTTTTGATGTAATTTTTACTGCACTCTGAATCTCTGCCCTGGAAGTGTTACCTTACCTTATTTACATTTTACATTACTTTAACTCCACTACATTTCAGGAAGAAATATAGTAATATTACTCTACTACTGTGCATTTGTTTGACAGCTGTAGTTACAAAGTCTAGTTACTTTGCAGATATAGAATTTTAATACATAATTTTCTCATAGGAAAGTCAAATAAATCTGGACTAGACTTGCACATCTGTGTAGTCAACAGAATACTTACTGGTACTTACGTAAGTACATTTTAGAACACGTATCTAGTACTTCAATGTGAGTAAAGATTTTGTTGCTGCATGTATGTGTCCAAAACTGCATGTAAAACAGTATTTTTCCAGGTGAATCTACAGTAAGTAAATAGAAATAGTATTTTTTAAACTTTACTCACCATTGTGACTTCTTCCTTTGCAGCTTCATTTCAGCTCTAACTCACACTGGGTGTTGAACACTACTGAATATATGTTAACATACAGTGGTTCTATAAAGGTGAAGCAGCTATTCTCACAGCTGTAACATGTGGGTCTGAACCGTTAATGGATCTGACAGCACAAACAGGGGCTTTTTATCACCCTGTGTCCTGCCAATCAAGGCCTCACCTCCTCACCTCAGCCTCTCTTCTCTTGACTCCCTAAAATCCCCTGGAGGCTCCTTCTACCTGTCGCTGCCAGTCTAGTTCTGCCACCAGCTTGTTCCCAGTCCATTAGCTTGATTAGGAAAATCGTCTGGCCTTTTGTTCCTAGTCATCCACATGGAAGATGGGGAACAACATAGTCAAACAGCTTACCTGTGTCTAATCTCACTCATCCGAGCTCAATTAGCTGGCTCCAGAGGCTGACTCTGGTCCTGTTCTCACATGCCGACTGTAATGACTCCAACACTGCTCTTTGCCTTAGTCTGCCGTTCTTTTCTTTTGCTTTGGTTCTTTGTTACCGGTGACATTTCCACATGACATTTCTTCACACAAACACAAAGGGAGACGCTTATTACTCAGACCGTATTTCACGGGCTTTGCTGCATGGATCGCTCACATGAGCTGGAAAGAGAGGCGCGTTGGAGGAGCCATCAGCCCTCACAGGAGACAGGAGGAGGAGAAAGGAGACAAGGAGATGCGAAGGAGGGGAATGAATTGATTTTGAGTGAGTAAGCGTCTCATCAAGAAATTACCATCCTCAGAAAGTCTGCAGGCAGTGCGTGGAGCCGGTGGAGCAGAACTGCTCTCAAGTAGTTTGGGAAATAAATCTGTTAAACGTATAGTTGAGGCCAAGCAATTAAAGTTAGATTAAAAAAAATATTGAGGAGGATGAGTCAGGGACAGGTTCACACTCATCTCAGACACCATGTCCTCCTCACTATCGGGAAGACTCACCCATCTGGAGGCTATTATTAAACAATGTGCATGGTGTGGAATAACAGGATGCATGTAATTGGATAACTGTGGTGATTACAATGAGGTTAGTTGTAATCCAGTATAAAAGGTTTAAGCCTGGATTTCTACAATCCAGCTTTTGTGTAATTATTGGCAGATTGTTAATGAAAGATTTTACTTCTTTTTTTGTTGCACTTAATTCATTTCTATGAGAAAATTCATCTTTTCATGGGCAACCACCGGGAACCAAGTCCAGCTGAGGCTAGCAACTTGCAAGGACAATGGCGAGGAGATTCCCCATACGTCAGCCAACAGTCGTGTATTTGAAAGAGAAAGGGACAGAATATAGAGAACCCCGTACAGAAAACAAGGTCGACAAGGCACCAAATGAACCTGAACAGATTGGTGACAAATTAAAGGACTAATCAACATCAGTGGAAGTTTATCAAATATTGATTTAAATTAAAATTAGTATATCTCACCCAATGACACCTGGAATTGGTTCCAGCACCTTTAATTAAAAGAAAATCCCTTAACAGGATAAGCTGTTAAGATAATTAATGAATGGAAATTAGCATAATTAACATGGAAAAGAAAATACAGAAGCTATAAAAGATATTGATAATGTGTTTAATAAATTCAGCAAATTTAAAGGTTGTAAATATCCGGACTGATGTGCACCGTAGTAAAAAAGGTGCAAATTAGGATTTGCAAATACTGTATAAATGTTTTATAATATAAGGTGACATTTATAAGGTAACTACTGATCCCCAAGGGAGGAATTCACTTGTTACAGCAGTTCAGTAACAGGTAAGGAAACAATAAAGACAATAATGTGAGTTATAGGTAACCAAGACAAACAGGGTGTCATAGGTGTTTGATGTGTGTTTTTTTGTGAATCTGTGTGTCATTGTTCAGGGAACACAAGAACACCTGAAGAGCTTTGTCTTGGTTTTTGGTGGAAGTGGTCTGTGACTGAACGAGCTTCTCATCAGGCCTCAGTTCATCGAAGTAAAGGTGATACAGGTTGTCCAGAGTTGCATTGCTCTTTTCCACCATTCTCCTCCAAGGGCCCCCCTCCCTCCAGATTGCACAGTTTCGGTCCGACAACAGATTTTGCCTTCGTGATCAGCTTGTTCAGTCCTTAATGCCTCTTCCCCTGCAAAGAGCAGAGCACTTGCTACCACAGACTGATAGAACATGTTCAGTGGCCTGTTGCACACGTCAAAGGAACGAAGCCTCCTGTTATTTGACCAGTCCACTACAAATAAAATAAAATGACTTTGTACTGTGTAGTGACTCATCAGATTTTCTTTTTTGAGTTTGAACATATTTTAGTTGTGAGAAATTTTTGCATGTTATGTGAACAAATCAGTGGTTACACTGATAAAACAGGTTGTTATCCAGCATAAAGATTAGTGTCATCTCAGTTTCCCTCATATAAATAAAGCACTTAAAACAAGACAAGATTGAGCTGCAGACATCACCAACATGACAGTAATATGATGTTATACTGACCTCTGGTGCTCACCTGTTGTACTGATATTTTCATTACTTTGTTTTCCATCACACCAAATATCTTTGAACGTGCTGTTGAAGGCCGGAAAGACCTGAGGTGAATGGCTTATTAGTGACAGAATAAAGACAGCTATTGAAATATATTTATATATGTATTGCTGCCTGATGTGAAAGGTAGCTACTCACCAGCAGAGCCTCTGGTGCTGCTTCTACTGATGACTTCAAATCACCGGTATTTTGAATGCTTATTCATTCATTTGTTAGTTTTTTTTGTATTCTTAATTTGTCCTTCTAACTGTTAGACGCTTTATTGACAGAGCTTGCATTGGGTTTTTCAAGAGCGTCCAAAGGAAAAACATAAATCTAGATTGAAAACTTTGCAAATATTTAAATATAGATAATCTGTTATGACGCTCAAGGTTCACACAGAGAATTTTTTTACCTCTGTGTCAGCTCATCAGCACAAACCTACAGATCGTAGTAGATGGCTTTAATAACTTAGTGTGTTTTAAATAGTATTGTGGTTTATAATCACAAATGGGAACCAAAATAACATTTATGTCAGTTGGAAAGACAAAAACATTGTGATATGTGAGTGAAATTCTTTTTAATGTAAAATAGTAAGTCACACAACAAAGCAACTTAGTTGGCTGCCATTATAAAGACACATAATTAACCTTTAAATAGTTTTACCACTTGTAGCCTATAATGTATATTCCTAACTAAAATACTATATCTACTATCTATTTATAATAATTTATTATAATTCATGTACATAATAAATGGAACTAGAAAGTTCCTGGAGAAACTTTGAAGGTGTCTGCCACTTTGCGCCCCTGAACCTTAAAGCCATCTGGCCAGTAAGAAAGCAGGATTTACCGAGCCCGTCGTTTTGATGTATAATATGTGTGACAGGAATCCTCAGCCTGTTCTGTGGGAATCTCGTGTGTGTTTTTTGGCCATTTACGTTGCCATGGTAACTCAAAATGCCAATTGACCACAATAGGGGACATGTCATGACCGAGCTGGTCGTTTTGA
>JAUMHL010000015.1:1872989-1908000 GCA_032362345.1 Sandelia bainsii
AAACTCAGAGTAAGGGACAGGAGGACGGTATACTATAACAAATAAAACTGGTTTTTGACTTTTCCAGTTTGGATCTGAGAGACCAACTCTCTAGGTCAGTGAAATACGATGAGGTCATCTTCATTGCTTTTTGTTATTCGTGTGGCAAGTACGTTAATGTTACGAGTAAGTTAGCTTCTGATCTGCCACAGCTAGTCAACCAAATGTTTGGCTGTTAGCGTATATTCTGTTTAATGATCAATAATAACACATGCCTGAGTAACGTATTAATAAAAAAGACATAATGTAGCTATATTCTCCATCAGGAATAAGCCATATTTAGTTATGTTTAGATGACGCCGTCGTCATAAAAATGATCACCACAACTTATCATTAGCTAGCTGCATTAGCCTAGTTAGCTAAGTTAACTAAATTGGCTGACTCTACATGGGTTAACATATAATAATAGTTAGCTTAGCGTTACGTTGATTCCCGGCGCAGTAAACTAATCCTGCCTAATGACATTATGTTTTAATAGTTTGAATATTTGTTTCTCCTCTTTAGTATTTATGAAATAGTTGCACTCGCGTTTTCACGTTTTGGATTCGTTCCAGAGTGAAATGACATTAACTTAAATTTAAGGTTCAGTGCACTTGTTGGGGCTGGAGCTTTAACCCAGGTCACAGCTACAATTGCCAAACTGTAGGAGAGGGTGTGTGTTGATCCCTGACTGGTTTCTATTTTTAGTCTCCTAGTGAGTTTTTTTGCTCGGCCCCGGTATGGCTCTGGCTTCTCCGGTGACAGCCCGGCCCGTCCTGCAGCTCTGCGGACTTCAGATCTGTCCATCTGCGCTTCAGGTTTCATCTCCAGCCAGCTACTACAGAGCGAGATTTGTTCTTCCACATTGGAGATCTTTACCAGCATCTTCATCACAACCTCACTCCTTTGCTGCATGTAAGTACGAACATCTTTTTGAATGTCTGTATTTACCTGCAACTTTTGAATAACGATGTATATCTCCAGTTGACAAGAATGCATTGGGTTTTGACTGAGTTATCTGGTGGCGAGGTTTATATAATCCAGCCGCAATTGATCCCGGGTATCAGTAATGTTTTTGCTGACATCCTGCAAAAACGTAAAACCTGCAGGCCCACCCTTGTTATCTGCTTTATTAAAAAAAAGTCCTCTGGTCTCCCTCAAGGACTGATGATATGACTCCACAGAACTGATGTGAAAGGAGACCTGCAAGTGTTCCCTGCTGCTATTTTTGGGTCTGACGGCTTCATAACACCAACACTATCTGACATTCCTGCAGTCAGAGGGATTGCACTTTGTAGCACTTGATAACATACAGCACTCATTTAAAAAACCGGTTAAACTCTGATTGCATTTATAGAGTCAAGATGTTGTTTAATCCACCAATATTAAAGAAGTAGTTTTACCATACTGAGCTGTTGGCAGTGTACACATCCCGTGACGTGTCCAATAGTGAGTTCATTTCTGGATGATGGATGGGCTTTCTTCGTGAATCTTATGTTTTAGAGTACATCTTTTTATAGTGAAGTACTAGATGCATGTTTGTGTAACTTCTATTGATTTCTGCTGGAAATGGGTGGTAAAAAGTTTAACAAGTACATTTACTCAAGTACTGTGCTTAAGTACACACAGGAGCATTTCCATTTTATGTTACTTTTATTCCACTGAATTAATTTTACAGCTTTAGTTAATAGTTACCTTTTGCAGATGTAGATTCAAAAATATATACTCAACTAACAAATCATGAATTTAATTATGGATGAACAGTGAGTACATAGTTAATATCAGCTCCATCACCAGCTGTGCAGTGGAACAAAAACTGTGTTGTTGCCAGGTAACATTGATCTTTGGCCTATATGTTTTTAATAATTCACCTTTTGAGAGATGGTTAAACAAATCTGGATAAGCCTTCATTCATGTTGTCAGTAGCATCAAAAATATGTTGTTTTCTTTGTGGAGTACTTATACAATACTTCTATTTCAACAATACATTTGAAGCTGTACTTCTACTTGTAGTGCAGTACATTTTTGGGGCAAGTATATGACCTTTTACCTGAGTACTGAAGTAGAAGTACCAGAGGGGGTACTTCTATCATCTCTGCATGTTGGCATCTGGACAGTGGATGCTCTGTTTATGTGTCTTTACCTGTGCAGTTATTAAAAGACAGTGCTTGGAACTGAGAGGCTATTAGAACATTACTGAAATGTAAATCCACACAACATCGACACAACCCACCAACTGTGTGTACTGTGTATGTAATTTAAATGAACTGAGAATCATTCTGCTAAGCACACTGGATTAGAAATGCATATCATGGTATGTAGAGCAGTGTGACCTGGTTTGATTAGGAGTGTAGTGGAAGTCTGGTGCACAGTGGCAGCCCACAGATTAGAGCAGCAGGGTGCTGACCAAACAGTTTAATGGTAACCATTCAGGAAGAACTGGGTAGGGAGTGTGACAAACACCTGCAATTCTTCAACGGACTTTAAGTAACAAAGGAGTGGCAATGAGATTTTCATGTTGTTAATTGTTAGCTTCAACATTCCAAACTATCCTCCTTTATTTTTCTATGATAATCTCCACTCTTGTTACTATAATTTAATTATTTGCAGCTTTTATTTAGAAGGGCCACACAAACAACAGTGAAAAAGGGGCACAAAGCATTACTCTCCATCTTCACCCTTTGTTTTGTTGGTATTCTACTGTGTGTCGAAGAGAACTGCTTGCAGAACTAAAACTGACCCAAACCAGATCTCGGTGTAGTTTGGTTGTAAAGAAAATGTCCAGATAAGATGCATGTCAAAAATGACACTCCACTGAAAGTCTGCCCGCCTGCACATCCGATGTCTCAGATTAACCTGTGTTGTGTTTTTAGTCTAGTGAAAGCAGTGATTGCCTCTCCCTTGTGCTATTATCATGTCTTCCTGGGTGTGTCTGTGAGTGTTCTGTGTGACAGGTTCAGCAGCACAGACTCTATTGATTTGTTGCTCAAGCTCACACACAGAGTACAAAGACATACTGGAAACCCTTTGAAGAGAGCTAATGAGAGAGTGTTGTTGTCATTGATCATGTGGAGAGAGAGTTTTTGTTTAACCTGAAGCTGTGAGGGAATTGGTCAATGTGGTTTTCACAGGTGCTTGTTTACATCTAGTGCACAAAGTGGGTTTTACAGAGCTTATCCTGCAGCTTGAAATCAGCTCAGTTCAATACTTCAGTTCAGATTTGATGAGTCCATTTTATTAGTTTAGCTAATTATTGTTTTTTTTTTATTGTATCCAGTTATTTATCTGCATGCAGCAAAATGTCGTAGTTGAATACAAGGGTCAAAAGTAGACGAATAAAAGGTTCAGGATGTGATTTTATGGTGGCAGGATTTGTACCGAATGAAGGACGGGCTAGTTCCTCACTGTATTTACTGGCCCTTACTGTATACTTACTGTATACTCTTGCATACTTGAAGTTAAGCAGGTCGTTCTTCTGCTAATGATCCTTTGCATTGTGCCTTCCAGCAATTTACCTCTACAGTACTGTATGTGCCTCGTTGTCTACAATGACGTCATCGTTGTCTCTCAGTTGACAGAGCGCTGCTGTGCTCTCTGTCTCCTTACTCTTTAGGCTCAAAATCCACTGATCTTTTAAATGGACTTTTCTCAATAATTTCTTTTAGACTCTAGGTCCAATCTTCACATTTACAATAAGTAGAGTGTTAAACTGCAGTGTAAGTGTAGGGCATCTGGAACCATTAGTGTGAAGCAGACTTCCAGTTGTGTGCTGCTGCTGTAGTAAAGTTGTTGCATGGCTAAACCCAGATTAGTTTTTACTTGTTATATATTCCCCCTTCATTTCTTTAGAGATTTGCTCCTACTGTGACCATATGAGTCAACATATGGGGATGCCGGTGGTAGGGTTGCACATGTGTTGGAAGAACTGGGAATTATTTGGGTCATGTTTGAATAATATAACATGCATCCTTCCCGTTCTCCACTGCTGCTGTAAATAATTACTGTATGTCTGCACTTCAGTAAATGCATAAATACATTGTAAAAACATCTAAGGTCTGTGACTCGTGACTTTCCCCCTCCCTGTCCATTTTCCACAACACTGGGAGATGTGATTCATGCACTCTGCCTTGTTGCTACAATTAGAGTCGACTGGAGGGACTCGTGACTTTTACTCAGGGCCGTTACTGTCCTTCTGTGTGCTCACCCTTCATTCTCCTTCTATCTCACACTCTTAATCTTTTTGTTTCTCTCTGGCACCTTTTATTCTTTCTCTCACTCTTATCTTTTTTCTTGGGGTTAATCTCTTTCTGCCACACCTTTCTGTTCTATTGCATTTCTCCTTATTTTTTTTCTTAATATCTTTATCACTAAGCCTCATTTATTCCTCCTGCACTATCCCTAGCTATTGTATTTGCTGTTCTTTTTCAGGTAGTACATTGTCTATTTAGAAATGTCACATTATAAGAAAAATACATAATAAATAAAGACGCAGACAATAAATAGCAAAATCCTGTTCATGTAAAAATAGACTCTCATACCAACAATCAGTTACAATCTTATAGGGGTAAGAGTGTTACACGGTATTATTAGCTTGAACCTTGCTGTACAGTTAACAAGATTTATTAGTTACAGACAAAAAATAAAAAGCAATAAAAACATCCCCCTCTCTCACCCCCACACTCCCCACCCTCGTCACTCAGTCCAGCTGACATGAAGCCTTGGGATAGCTCAAATGCCATGATATAGTAGTTTAAACCTCGTCACATACATCCCAACCTCTGAGCGTAGGTCAGTGTGTGTCCACGGGCCCACGAAGACGTCCAAGGACAGTGGTTCAGTTCTTTAATTGTGCATGTAATGCAGTTGCTGCAGTACTTTTGTGTAGAGGTTGGAATAGCACCGTGGTTCTAGCTTTGGACAAATGGGCCAGTACCCAGATGCATTTTCCTCTGTGGGTCTACGAAATATAATTTCATTTGAAATCTCAAAGGGATTTCTCTGTGCTTGTTCAGTGCTCCTCGAAGTCATGAAAGGTTAGCGCATGACGGCAGAACAGGAAGCAGCCGGACGTTTATTACACATGATACAGTTCGATTTGTCCGTTTGAATGAGATCCCAGCCCTCTGGCAGTACAGACGGGTTATAACACACGACCAGCTACTATTTGACCTAATCTGACATTTGGTCTGACATGTTAGTGAGGCTTAGTGCTATTTCACACTGTTTTATTTTAGCCTCCATCACCTGTTCACCCTCCTCCCCTGTCAGTCATGTTTGTGATCAGCAGCGAAAGACGCGCTGGCCAAATCAAAGGCACATTTCTTCTTCCACAGTGCGATTTGTTCAGGCAGGCGTGTTTGGAAAGTTGTCTAAATGTCACACATTTTTCACAGTTCACTTATTCATATCTGAGGGCGAGATGGAACAAGACAAAACACAGCCCTGCACCCAGCACTCTTCATCTAGCGCTCATTTAAAATGACACAACAGTGTTTTATTGCTCTATAAAAGATGATGAACTCATCATGCACTCTATTTTAAAAGTATTTACTGCTGCTTTGTTGATGTCCCGATGGGGGTACACGGCTTTCTCTGTGTATTGAACTACTAAAGTATCGCAGTATGTCATGAAATGTTTTTAGTTTTGCCCTTTCCTTTATGTATCTGTGTTTTTTTGTTGCTTCTTAAGGCACTTTTTGGTGTCTGGGGTTTTTGTGACTATTTACAAACACTTGACAACATGTGAGTTTGATAAAATGTGTGAACAGTTCTTCTTGTCCTAAACAATGAGGGTACAGAAAATTAAAAGCTGCTGTGCCAGGGGAGTTTTCGTCATCTTTCTGATGATGAAAAGTCTAGAGATTGGTCTTCTCAGTTCATTCTCACAATATCTAATAGGTATTACTGGACCTGACGCAGGTGCTTTAAATTCCATACACACAACAATCTGGAAATGCCACTGGTTGCACTGTCACCAAACTTTAGGGAGTGAATGTTATTGTATTCTTGTATTGTATTGTATGTTTGGGATGTCTATACATCTTCAGTTCAGTTGTTTATCTGCAATATAGTATTTCACTATTTGAAATGTACGTTGTGTATAGACTGTATGTTGTGTGCAGTATATTATGGTGCAGTATGATAATAATATGATAATACCACTATGATGAATAATAAAAGCAAATAAAACCAGACATGCCATGAAATGAACGTCGTATTCAGCCCTGCGGAGATGGTGTTATGTTTGACTTTTTAAGCTACATGGAACTGCACAAATGCTGATGTTTCCTCTCTTTCTTCTACAGTGGTGTCATGCTGCTGGGCAGCTGTGGATGAGAAAATATGTCGTCAGACTTCTACTCCAGAGATGGTCTGGTGGAGAGGGGGTCCATCCCCCTGGACATCGACAACGTCCACATTCTACTACAGGGTCAGTGTCGCTCCTTTTGGAACAAAAATTACAGTGCAGTGTTTCACACACATTAACGTCAGTTTTTGTGGTGTCTTGGTTTTATTATCACATTTTTAGAATTGTTGTGTGAATTTTAATAATTCTTGCAGACATGTTTTTTTTGTGCCTTCTTTATTTCATTGCCATCTCTTGGCAGATAACATGGTGCTTTTATAGATGACTGATTTACTTCATTAAGCATTTAACCAAAACTGAAAGAAGGCTCATTGTTTCTGGTCTGTGCTCACACTGACAAGAAGTCTGAGGTCATACGAGAGCAACAAGAAATGCTCCATGTCTTGATTTCACCGTTTTATCTCAGTTTCTATGGCTCTATTACTCAGGGGAGCAATGTGATGACCTTGTCTTAGTTGGCTGCTGGCTCTGTCCTCTTTCACTTTCATCACTGTTTTTGATGCGTGGTTTAACCTGCTGAAACTGAAGCTCTGCTCTGAGACATGAGTCATATTGCACAGAGCCACCCGGAGGGAGAGAGGAGGAGGGTGGAGGAAATGGCTTCTCCCACAGCATTTTTAAACAATTGAAGGATACTTGTGATTAACTATGGATGCCATTTTATTGTGTTCTCACTGCCTGTAAGACATATTTAATCAGTTTTCAATATCATAAGTTGAGTTTTCAACTGATATATCAGTTGATCTGTGTCTTTTGCAGATCATCTCTAGTTTTATAAAACTTTTCATGTCAAAACAAAATGTCTGATGATGTGGTGTAATCAGTTCTTACGAAATTATTATTGCTCAAACAGCCAAATCAGTTTTGTTGAGTGACAGCAAAAATTACTCAACAGAATGTCTGGAGTAACAGGCCATTAGAAGATATCAACTTGTTGTTGTTGTTTTTGTTTTTTTTACTGAAAAAGTGATCAAAGCTTGATTGATTTCTTAATTGATTAATTTTCATGACCAGACAAAGTTTATGACTTGCTGGCAAAATTATGACAGAATACATTGTACAAGTACAGCTTTATCCAAATGAAATTAACATACCTGTCTGACAATCATCATCTTATTGTCATGGAAGGGTTTATTTATCCCTGTGACCCTGGAAGGTTGTGTTGTCTGGAGTGAGAGTTGCTGGTAGGTCTTCATAAACAGATTAGTTCTAAATGGGATTATACATCTGGATTCTGTGTGGCTCTCGTTGTCGAGTGTTCACAGCGTGTGTGACATTTACGGGAAGGGTTTGATTACTGCTTGATCTCCAGCGTCCTTTGGATAAGTGGTCTCTTAGTGAGAAGTGTTCTGAGGTTAAAGATGATTCTCTGGTGCCTGAGGCAAGGTCACAGTTTAACTCTTTAAGTGTGGACAGGTATCTTTAAATCTGACATTGCTCCATCTTCTTGTTCTCTCTCACAATTACCTAAGTCTTCCTGTGTCTAGCCCTTCACAGACTGTTTTTCTCTGTATCCACACACCTCAGCTTTCTTTCTTTTCCTTAGGAATCTATGCTTGCAAGGTTCTCCACTGAACTATTTTTAGTGCATGACTCCCCACATTTCCAACACGAATTTAGATCAGTGTTTTTTTATTAAAGCTCTGAAGACATTTTTTTCCAGTTATGTAATTTCCAGCTGGTACAATATGCAGAATGGATGATGTAAGTCTGACTCCCCCATGTCAAGCCAGCTTGTTAAAATAAGTGAGAGTCTTGCTTTTATGTGCATGTGAAGTGGTAACGTTTCAAAAGCATCCATTAATGGCATTGGCATTAATGTATAATGGCTAGATACTGGCTCTTGCAAGGAGTAAATGTGTGACATTCATTGATACGTGACATAATACCACTATACAGAACTGTGAACAGTCATTATCAGCTATATATATTTTGGCAAATTTCTTCAGCTATATATATTTTGGCACACATAGGAGGGTATGACATACAGCAAAGGTTCCCAGCTGGACTCGAACCAGGGGACGTGACATGTGTTGTAACCATTCAGCTACCAAGGCACTCTACCATCAAGTATAATAATTAAATTAATAAATTAATAATAATAATCTTCATCATTATCTGTTATATGTAGCACTTTTGAACATGGTTACAGAGTACCTGACAATGTGCAAATACAAAAACACCTTGTAGGATCATGATCCAATGGCATGATGGAAGCTTGAGTGACACAAAAACTTGAATAAAATACATACACATAGTAAAAATGTATTAAATTTGTTTTTTGTTTGTAAAATTTGGTCTTACTTATGATATCGGGTACAAATTGTTATTATCATTACTAGGGCCCTATGATTTCCGTGATGCGGAATCGCGGAATTCAACAAATAAAATGGAATCTGTTGTTAAATGCGGAATGTCGTATAATTCGGTGATATCGGTGTGTGGGCAAAGCAAAGCAATGGTTTCTAATGAATTTCGGCCGCTGCAGTCCCCTGTACGTGTTACCTGTTTAGACGGGACTCAGCGGTCAGCTGTGGCAAAGAAGCTCGCTGAAACACCAGAGTCCTCAAAAAAAATAAAAGCACATGATAGCCTGGACCCGCAAGAACACACATGACGACCACTTACCGTCCAAGACTCACATCAGAAACGGAGACAAGACGCAAACTAGTGCGAGCTGCTCACTCCAGCAAAGTCTTGGTCATACAAACAAATGAGCTGAAACAAGACTTTTCTTGTTTGTATTCCAGGTGTTCCCTCTGTTTATTTATTTCATAAATTTTTTATGTTGATTTCAAATGTGAAGCACTTTTATTTTACAAAAGGAAGACTGTTTCTTTATTCTAATGTGAAATACATAAGGTTCTTTGATTTGCACAAAAAATTAATGTTTTTTGTTGTTTACAGGTAAATGTTGAAATGCATTACCAAAGCAGTAAATGTTCTGCTGAACCCCAGCACTGTGTTGAAGTTAAATAACTGATTTTTTCCTATTCCCTTGTTCTTTTTCCCCCCATCTAATCCATAATTAGACACTTTTTAGGTGAATAAATACGATTATAACGTAAAACACGGAATTCAGAAGAATAAAAATGGAAAAAACAGAATTTAGGAAAAAACAAAATGGATTTCATAGGGCCCTACATTACCATGTTATTTGGAGCGTGTTTAAGTAAAAAATAGTTCCTCACATAAACATGATTAAAAAGTGTGACTAAGAATTGTTATTTAAAAATGAAATGGAGGAAGCTGTAAGTTTTCAGTGTAGCTTTAAATAAAAACACAGAACAGAAAATATTAACAGTAATAGGGAGTGCAAATTACAAAAATACATCAGATGGAAACATTTATGTTTAGTATTGTACATGGTCTTTTACAAATAAAAATGAAATAAAAATTCAAATATGAATGATCTATAACATGCTTTTATTAAAGTGAAAATGATTTGCAGTGGAGCTCAAAATTTTATAACTTCGATATGCAGAACACAGAGTAAAGAAATACTGCAGATTGCACTGGAAATCATTATTGAAAGCTAATTCAGTTGCCATATTATGGTTAATTTAAGGTTCTATTTTTGGACTCCACTGATACAAGATTATATGATTTTCAAGTTTAAAATTGCAAAAAGCCTCTTTACGCAACAGCTACTCTGGCCTTCAGACTAAAAAAGCTTGTTTGAGCTCCTGTATCTTTTAACTCCTCCCTTTCCCCCGTCTCAGTCTGTTCTAATTGGCCAGCTTACGGTAGACTTCCTGTGGGCCAAACTGTGTCCAGGAACAGCACTGTCCTCCAGCAACAACTGGCAATAGCTGAAAATCCTGCTGCGTACTGGGGCAGGTTGTTATTTAAAAATACTGAAGTGCCAGAACAGACTATTGCTGCCCTGCAACAGTATTTGTTGTTGATTTATGGTTCTCTTTCAAACATTCGTCTCGGTGTCTCACTATGGGGAACACTCTCTCAGCGATATCCTCAGAAGCCTCTATGTCATTATTCCAGCCATCATTGGCTGGCAGTCGTGATGCTTGCGTCGAGGCGGAGCCCCCTCCTCTCCTATAAAGGGGATTGACACAGCGTCACTCGTCATTCAAATTCCTCTTCTCGCTTTACTCAGAAAGCATCTCTTTCTCTCCTGACTGATAACGCCAGCGCCTAGCTTAACAGTCCAACTGAGCGAGCTAACACCTCGGTCACCGGACGCTAGCACAGACGTGTGTCAGTCACCACAAGCTTGCTCTTCACCACAGAGTGAGCAGGGAGAGACCGTGTTAGCTGTCACCACACGGCTAGCACCACAGTTAGCTGCCCAATCTAACGCCACCACTTTTTGACGGTCGTCAAACCAGTTAACACAAGCGCTAGTCACCAAACTAGCTAGGCCCACAGTAGCTCACCAAAGCTGCCAAAGCCCAAAAATAAAATAAATAAGAACGTGTCCTGCCCACCCAAGCTAGCTACACCAAGCTCCCTTAACATGGCAGACAACAAACCACCACCTAGGATGTGTCCCTGTGGTTGCAAAATCTCGGGTTCAGACACCCATAGTGTGTGTTATGTGTCTTGGGCTGCAACACGCTCAGGCGGCTATCCCGCCAGGTTAGCCTGTCTGACAAGGACCCAATGATGGCTACCGCCGAGGCGTCTGCGGAGTATACCGAGGCGGTTGAGCCCGCGATCGCGCCTAGCTGGGGCCACGAGATGGATGTCGTTCATCCGCTGACGGCGGAGGCACCCATGAATATTAGTGGGGAAGCTTTTATGTCCGACTCACTCGAGGCGAATGATGAGCTCCTCTCGGAGTCCTCGGAGGGAGCGTCAGACCACCTCGTATCCCATGAGGAGGATGAAACTCTCTTTGCGCCCTCTGGCCACGTCTCCATGGTGGAGCTGCATGGGGCAGACGGGGACAGCACGACAGTCGTTCAACCCCGGAGCATGGAGCTGCTTGATGTTGCAAAACGCGCGGCTGAAAAGCTGGCAATTCCGTGGCCCGCGGTGACAACCGAGACGTCCACCTCACGCTACGAGGGGAAAGGTCTTCCCAAAGCGAAGCGCACCACCAAGCAGGTTTTGCCCATCTTCCCAGAATGTATGGAAGAGGTCAAACGCTGCTGGGGAAAGCCGTTTTCATCCGCCAACCCTGTGCAGGGCACATCACCGTTTGACTGCGTCGAGATGAAAGAAAAAGGCCTTTACCAGATGCCCACGGTGGAATCCCTGGTGGCCTCACATCTCCACCCAAACCAAAAGCTGTCCATGACGTCGTCTGGACCAACGCTACCCTCTAAAGCGGATTGTCTGCAGTCTGCCCTGGCTGACAAGTCCTACAAGTCGGTTGCAACCACGGTGAGGGCTCTGAACGCATCGTCGCTTCTCCTGGCCTACTCGGCTGAGTTACAGGAGCAGATGACTACTAACCCCGGTGCCAGTGAGCTGTGGGAAGAACTAGGCGTTGTCACCGACCAGTGCCTCCATCTCACCAGAGCCGTGGTCCAGGCTGCAGGAAGAGCGCTCAGCATCACTATCCTGCAGGAGAGGGCAAGATGGCTGAACCTGTCGGGGCTCTCTGACAGAGAAACGGGATATACTGGATGAGAGCATTGACCCTGCTGGCCTCTTCGGCACCGCAGTTGCCACCATGCAACGGAGATGCGAGGAGAAGAAAAAAGAGGGTGAAGCTCTGCAGCTATGCCTCCCCAGAAAGACCCAGGTGACACCCACTCCGCCCCTCGGTCATACCTTTGCACAGGTCGCGGGTCAACCAGCTGGCGTGCCGGCGATTAGAATCCCTCGCCGCCAGCTCCCCAGATGACTGCTCCGGTCCGACAGGGACCGCATAATCCAAAAAGTCAGTGGCCCAAGAAACCCGTGCCACCTGCAGCAGCTCAAGGTGACCCATCAGGTTCACAGGCGGCCAAGCAGTCGGACCGCAAGAAGGAGCGGACGGCCTAGCCTCCCCCGGGGAATCATCTGAGCCGCCCCAGCCCCGGCATGTTGGGCCCAAGCTGGATCCCACATAACATATTCCAACGAAGAGACCCTGTTCAGTTCAGTCAGACCTTTCACTGTCTCACAAGCACAGAGGTTTCATTACAAATACACCCAGTGCAGCCAGGCATGTCGCCAAGGGCACGGGATTGTGTGAAAATAGAAACAAATATGTTGAGAAACATTGTCCCAATAACCTCACTTATAACATCGCCAGAGGCCATCACCTCGGCGGTGACATGCCACACAAGCCCTGTCAAAGTGCAGGCTCGCGCATGCGTAGTTTGGGCGGTGTCGCACAACCCGGTTTCACCACCAGATGGTGCCAATGCACTTCACTTGGTGACAGCCCAGGCCCTGGGTCCTCTCTCTGTGAAGATAGAGATGGAAACAAAGCGGTGCGCCAGAGTGGGTCGTGAGAACGTTGGAGAGAGGATATCGCCTACAATTTGCGATCGCTCCTCCCAAATTTCAGAAAGTACTTTTCTCTCAGGCAAAAGTGGAATCAGCCAGGATTTTGCAAGAAGAGATATCCTCTCTGTTGTCAAAGAGAGCTGTGAGGGAAATGCCACCAGAGCAGAGCCAATGCGGCTTTTATTCCAGGTATTTCCTCGTCCCCAAGAAAGGTGGAGGATTGCGTCCAATTCTGGATCTCCGTGCGCTGAATCAGCATCTGAGGTCATACAAGTTCAGAATGCTGACAAACGCCACTCTGCTGCGTTTAGTGCGTCCAGGCGTTTAGTGCATCCAGGCGTCCAGAACTCACGATAGACCTGAAGGATGCATACTTTCACATCCCAATTTACCCCCCTCACAGAAAATTCCTGCGTTTTGCATTTCAGGGCAAAATGTTCGAATACCTGGTTCTGCCCTTCGGGCTCTCACTGAGTCCCCGGGTTTTTGTCAAGTGTACGGAGGCAGCCATTGCTCCTTTAAAAAAGCAGGGCATCCGCATACTAGCAAAAGAGCACACCAAGGTGATAGTGGATCATCTGATGTCTCTGGTGTTTGCCATAAACTACAAAAAGAGTGTTCTGGAGCCAACGCAGAACATTTCTTACATAGGGATCTCTCTGAATTCAGACCCTTTCAGAGCATGCCTGTCTATGGACAGAGTGGCAAAATTGCTGTCAAGTGTAAATTTGTTCCAGACAGGGAGGTATGTCCCATTCAGACGATGTCTGCAACTGCTGGGTTTAATGGCATCTTCACTAGTGGTTATTCCACTGGGCAGACTGCACATGAGAGAATTTCAGCGGTGGGTGGCATCACTAGGGCTGAGCCGAGCACACCACACCCACCGGCGTGTCAAAATAACCGCAGATTGCACTGCAGCATTGCACCACTGGGGGAATTCGGAGTTCCTTTCACAAGGAGTGCTAATGGGTCAAGTTATATCCAGGAAGGTGGTAACCACGGATGCAAGTCTCAGGGGCTGGGGAGCCACTCACGATGGCAGAGTAGTAAGCGGTGTATGGGACCTGCGCCACAGGAATGCCCACATAAATTGGCTGGAACTGCTAGCAGTGTCTCTGGCACTAAAGCATTTCCTGCCATTATTACGAAATCACCATATACTGGTCAGAACAGACAACACCACTGTTGTGGCTTATATCAACAGAGAGGGCGGCCTGTGTGGTCCCGCCCACTGCACATGTTGGCTCGCAAACTGATCATGTGGAGCAATGCTCATCTGCTGTCACTGAGAGCCACTCACATTCCAGAAGTCCAGAATATTGGAGCAGACCTGCTCTCCAGGGGCAGTCCCCTATATGGAGAATGGACTCTCCACCCAGAGGTGGTGACTCAAATCTGGGCTCAGTTTGGTCATCCACAAGTCGATCTGTTTGCCTCATGGAGGAATGCACAGTGTCCCATATATTTCTCCCTAAGGGACCAGGAAGCTCTGCTGGGTGTGGACGCACTGGCACACGAGTGGCCGCGGGTTCTGCTTTATGCATTTCATATATGCATGCATTACTGGATAGCAGAGATTGTCCCGCTTCTGTGGGGCCAACCATGGCCGCTCCCACTGCGCCGGGATCTAGTATCCCAGGCCAGGGGGGAGATTTTCCATCCCTATCCAGAACGCCTCGCCCTGTGGGCTTGGCCCGTGAAAGGTCGAATCTAGATTCTGTGGGACTTCCGCAGGGAGTCATTAACACTATTCAGAGTGCTAGGGCCCCATCCACGAGATCTCTGTATGAAAGCAAGTGGCGGGTGTTTGAGGAGTGGTGTACTAGATCTCATGTTGTATCATTTCAGTGCTCAGTGCCTATAGTTCTTTGTTTTCTTCATGAGCTGTTGGATGAAGGCAAGGCCTTTTCCACTATTAAAGTGTATTTAGCTGCTATTTCAGCCTGTCATGTGGGTTTTGCAGATGGTTCAGTGAGCCAGCATCCCTTAGTCTGCCGGTTTATGAAAGGAGCACGTCGACTCCTTCCAGTACCCAAGGCTCTTGTCCCTTCTTGGGACTTATCTCTGGTGCTGGATGCAGTCTCTCGGCCACCGTTTGAACCGATTCATCAGGTGGACATGAAAACGTTGTCTTTTAAGACAGTTCTGTTGCTTCAGCTAAACGAGTGAGTGATGTTCATGCACATTGTGCCCAGTTTATGAAGGGGGATTCTAAGGTAATTCTCAGGCCTAATCCTGTCTTTGTGCCAAAGAATCCTTCACTGGTGTGTGTTCCCTTGGAGTTGGAGGCATTTTATCCTCCTCCCTTTTCCTCCCCGGAGCATGAACGCTTGCATTCTCTCTGCCCGGTGAGAGTGCTATATTGAAAGGACTAAAACCTTTAGAAAGTCTGATCAGCTGTTTGTTTCTTGGGCTAAACCCCAAGGGGAAAGCCAATAACTAAGCAGCGTCTCTCCCATTGGATCGTGGGAGCAATTGATATGGCCTACACAAGCAAAGGGCTCCAACCCCCAGCTGGACTCCAAGCTCATTCCACTAGAGGAATGGCAACTTCCTGGGCCTTGTTTAAGGGTGTGACTTTAGATGAAATCTGTGCAACGGCAAACTGGGCTTCTCCCTTGACGTTTGCTAGGTTTTATAAGTTGGATGTCACTGCGTCATCCATGGCGCATACTGTCTTAAGTGTGGGCTCATATTAACAGTATACCTCACAGACAGGCAGTCAGTCGTGTAGATGAGCTTATCTGGCAATACGGGAGTCTGCATATCCCCATAGTGAGACACTGAGACGAATGTTTGAAAGAGAACTTGAGGTTACTTGTTTCGTAACCCCTGTTCTCTGATAACATGAGTGAGGTGTCTCACCAGAACACCCTCCTTGCGTAAAGCGAGGAAGAGGTGGGGCTTATCTTGAATGACGAGTGACGTTGCGTCAATCCCCTTTATAGGAGAGGAGGGGGCTCCGCCTCGACGCAAGCGTCACGACTGCCAGCCAATGATGGCTGGAATAATGACATAGAGGCTTCTGAGGATAACGCTGAGAGAGCGTTCCCCATAGTGAGACACCTCACGCATGTTATCAGAGAACAGGGGTTACGAAACAATTAACCTCAAGTTTTCTCTTTGGGAAAAGAAAACAAAGTTCACAACCAAAACAATCCTTTCTGAGACGAACAAGCGCTTGCTGTGAGTAGATCAATGGTGGCTAACTTAAGAGGGTGGGTGTGATGACATAGTGGGTGTAGGAGCCAGTTATGGACCTCCACACTGCTTTAATGTCAACTGATGCAGCATTTTGAAAAAAATCAAAGCCATTTGACCAGACCTGGGTGTTTCACTACCAGACAGCAAACACATGTTCAGTTCAAGCTTTGGGCCTCTGACTACATGTAACATAGGCACCCAACTTCACAAATGTATTTATGTAAACTCAGAACACGAAAAAGCGTAATATGACCTCTTTATGTATACAATACAATGTATAACAGCCTGATGTGAGTGTACATGTAGTTTGAGCAATGCTTATACAGTATACAGTAATGGTTTGAACAACAAGTAAAATCAAAAAGATATCCAAGAGATCAATTTTTTCAGAACATTTCAGATAAGTATTTGAAGCTTATAAAGCACTCAGGAGGCTGCAGGTCTTGTTTGGGCAGGCCTGAAGCTTCACTCTTGAAAGAGGTGGAGCCCAACTGAACTCACTTGCTTCCCTGCAGACTGGAAATGTAGAGTGTTAGCTTGTAAGACAAGAAGTACCCTCAAACTACTTTCATGTCAGTTTATTATTCTGACATTTATTATGTCTGATAATATAATCATAATGTCATTATGATTTATTATCTCTTTTCCTGCAATCATGGATCTGGATCTTAGGGTCAGTGTGTTAAACCATGTGTTTGCAGGAAAAAGAAGTTTGATTTAAACTGATGTGCATAAGAGTTTGCTGATCTGGTTACAGCACCTGCCAAATCAGCATGAGTGATCCAATTGTGGGTGAGTGTTTTGTTTGCCTCTATGAAAGTGTTTTTACTGATGCAGATCAAAAGTAACTATGCAATATTAAATGTAAAGGCAAATACTGTAGTGGATATCAGCATATGAAAATGTCTTAGGTGGTTAGTTGCAGAACAACTATACACTAACACTGTGGTAAAAGCAAGATAGTGTAGCATTAAAATGCTGTTAGGTAAATAAGGTCTACTCAGAATCTTGAGCATTATTTTTTTATTACTGTATTTATTTTATCAGCAGGTAAATCAAAAATCAAACAGGCTTCACTCCCTTTTGGATGAAAGTTTGCTCTTAGGGCTATAGAAGGTAGAACCTGGTAGGAAGAGAGAAAATATTTTACTTCCCAAGTCAAACATTTGTGATCAGGATAAATTACTTAAAAGATAAGTATTGTTTATATGTTCTAGTTTGCACAGACTGTATAGCATACAGCTGGTAAGAGAGGTAAATCAACATGCACTTTGCAGGAAATATGATTTATGACTTTTAGCAACCCATTAGTTTGAGAGGTTATCAAGCTTGGCTAGTAGGCTAATGTGGTAAATTTAGTGATTTTAATGTTTACATCCAACTGCTAGTTGTCAGTATTGCTAACAGCATGACACCACATCTACGGTACCTACAGATTTAGGTATATGGGCTAGTATGTGCAGTAAATCACATGTTAGCAAGATGGAGTTTAAGGGTGTTTTGGGAAGTTGTTTGTTGTAGTTTGGAAAGCCACTTGAGGCAACTTTGGGACATTGGATCATTTAAATACCTTTGATTTGATATTTTATGTATAGTAAGGAACAATGGTGTAGCCTATTACCTAAAGAAAATGATGTGGTTATTTATTTAGTTATGCATATTAGCGTAACGCTATCAGAATTATCAGGTGAGGTAATATAACATCAATTCTCAGTTGAAAACCACACATAAAACAACAACTTGTTTAATTCTTTGACCACACCAGGGACACACGGCAGACAAAACTATACACTTTAACAAAGAAAAACCATTTCTAAAGTTGAACTGTTACTGCCATCTGTGATCCTGAAATGTCAACTCTTGTCCTGTCCTGGGTAGTTTTTTTTTTAGGATGTCTTCTGAGTTTGAAGCCAACTAACTACCTTCAAGATGATTCCCGATCACAGTATAATGTATCTAAAACTACACCTCTATGGTTTTCTCTTTGGGAAAAGTAAACCAAGTTCATTTTTATTCACAGCCAGGAAAAATGCTTTCTGAGAGACTTTCTGAGATGAACTAGCGCTAGCTGTGAGTGGAGCAGTGGTGGCTAACCGAAGAGGGTGGGTGGAACAGCATACCCACCCTCTGTCTTTAATTTACATAGTGACTCCAAAAACATTGTGTTTGTCAATTAGTGCATTTATATAGACTTTCTGGAGTAACTGTCTTAAAACTGGTTTCAGTCTCCTTTGTAATTACATACATATACCTTTAGATATTGTTTTGTAATTACTACTTTATGGTACAGATTTTTGTACTTTGGTTATCATGTGGTTAAAGCAACCACCAGCAACTGAAAAAAATGCATAATTAAAAAAAATATGTAACCAGCAGTTACCCTCCCATTTTTGGTTATACTGTATATTGAAAGTGATAACTTGTAAGGTGTTGGTGCTTTTAGAAGTTATAACTGTTTGTTATGAATGTCATTGAGATAACATGGTTTAATTTTAGGGCTACACTGGTACTAAAATGGCAGTGCTCCGGGTTACAGTGACCAGATAGACCTGTTAAAATACTTCTTCTGGCAAACTTTTAAGTGTTTCACAGCTCTCCAGTGTCTTCATCCTCTTGACCAGGAACTTTTAAAAAACTTTAGGTTTCTCATTATATTTTTTGTTGGTTTAAAGATTAGTGATCACCAGGTCTTCTATGCTTAGAAAAACATTCAGCGGGTTGCTTATATTAGTTTGATGATAACAGAGTAATTATAATAAGATGTCTGAGTCATCATAGAGACTTCATATGATTCAAGATTAGCCTGCGAGTGAACTGAGGCCAGAAGTGACTTGCTGTTAAACATATTAAGGCAGAAAATAGTCTTGGATCTGTCTGTTGATGTATTTCAGAGGACTGTACAGTTTGAAAGTGAGTTGGAGGTTCAGCACGGAGGAGGAAAGCAGGACCACTAGTGCGTAGCTACTACTGTTATTGCACTAAACTGGAAAATGTCATATTCATTTAAGTTTTAAAAAAGGATTGTGTTGGAGGATAGTTTGTAGAGATACAGTATGCAGTTTTAAATTTGACTACAGTGATAAGTAAGTTAATAAGCCCTGACTAAGATGGTCATTGAGTCGTTGACGCCTGGATGACAATGGAGAATGAGGACTGGATTATGTGTGAGACTCTTCATACTGTCACTGACCTGAATGACTTCATTGAGGTTTACAGTGGTGAGTGGTGCCAGTTTACTGACCAGGTTCTTACTGCTTACACTGGTCTTTCCCTTCAGGGAAATCAAACAATCACATCCTCAATGAAAATGATTGAAACTCTCACTGATTATGCATGGTCTTTGTCGGTTCCCCCTTGTTTACATTTATGCAACTACATACAGTAAATTTGCTGCAGCACAACGTTAGAGTCTGTGTTTCGTATGCATTCAAATGTCTACATGTGTTTTAGGAGTACTTTAAATACATTATCACTATGTTAGTAGAAATACATGTATAATGTATATTATTCCAAGATATGTACTTGCAGAGAGATTGAAGTCGGGACCTGTGCTGGTCATACTGCATTCCAATATATCCTGAATTTGAAGTAAATGATGTAAAATCCAGTTCTTAAAATAAAAATATGCAGCATTTTCCAAAAAAAAGAAGTTGAACTACTGTTTTAAAGTTTAAATATCCAGATCCAAACTTGATTTAAGAAGATGAGACACACACCCTGGTCGCTGCTGACAGAGTTTGGGTTCCACATTTAGTTGGTTGTTTTCTGCAAGCTGTTATTTGTTTGGAGGGGATAGTGTTTTCCACACATGGTGCTCACAGTTACAGTAACTCCTCTCTTAATAAGGGACACATACACCATGCTCACTGTTGCTAATAATATAAGCAGTCTAGGAAACTGAGCCAACTCTGCTGTTGCACTCGGTATAAATATTTAATGTTTAGCATAATAAATGTTTGTAATTTTATTGTGGATGTATGGTCAAATCAATTAAAATTGACATGCTGTATTTCCTCTTCTTCAACAGTGGAACAAGAACAGATTCAGAAGCGGACCTTCACCAACTGGGTCAATGCTCAGCTGGCAAAGGTGAGCCATGGTCTGTCCCAAGAGGACAGCGTCTATGATTGTTTGTCGTTGTTTGCTGTGCTGTAATGTGTTGAATGTTCAGATTACATTAGTATACTGAGTACAAATATACTCTAAATTCTTTCCTGTCTCAGAGATTTATACAGTGTTTGCAAATTTACAAAGTCTAATAATCATTAATATACATAGTTAGCTTGGGCACGTAAACAAAGGTTTGAAATGCAGTTTCTTATGTCTACATATTCTCTACTACTGCTGTAATGACTTAAGTTCCCCTCAGGGAGAAACTAAATAAATGCTATCCAGTCATAGTTTAATCATTTATACACAGTAATTTCCATCCCCTAACCTGATTTTAAGCATCAAAGTGCAGGTGAGCAGGAACACGTGAGGGCATGATATGATCACCATCTGCACTCACATGTGCACCCATATTCCTTTAATGCATAATATGAGTCTGATTAGAAATTAGAATATGTGACTGCAGTAAGTGCAGTAGCTTCTAATTCATTAGTTTTAGTGCCAATATTCATACTGTTCATGATACAGATATAAAGACTTGTAGTTAAAACAGTAGATCATAAAATAGACCAAAAAAGTAAAAAAAAAAAAAGTTTATAATTGAAGAATCTAAATTCAAAATGTATCTGTATATATAAAACATCATCAGGCCATAAAGATACTGCATTGTAAAGAGCTACAGACTCTTTGGACAAAATGTTATTAAAATAAGACCGTTTGCCTCAGCAATAATCCTCTCTGTTTTGTCTTATTAGCCTTGTTTTTTGTGATCAATCTAATTATTTAAGATTAAATTTAGGAATAAAAATTCAATTAATTTGTCTAATCAGTGGACTTGATGAAAATTGTACAAGATTCTGTATTTTGTTCTTCCTTGAACATTGGATGTGAACAATCATGAAGACAAATTTGACATCACTCACATATGTAAGATCCCTGTTAAGGACGGTTGTTGACGCATTCCTAGTGATCAATTTTTCCTGCATTTAAAAATCAACTGACCTTGTTAAATTCTTCTGAAAGATCTCATGGAGCTAATGAAACCAAAAAAAATTTATTTGACATTTGTAATGCTTCACGAAGAGATTGAACCCCATAAAATACAACCGTATCTTATTATTTATTAACATTAAAAAGACAGCATTGTTAAAAAAAGGTCAATGCCCTGTTTTCAAACTACCTACTAACACGAGTCAGTTTTTTCCTTCCTCGTGTCCGAGGTCAGCTGTGCGTGACAGTGGAGAGCAGTGGGGTGGGTGCAGGTGGTGGTGCTGGAGAATTGTGGACATAATTAGAGCATTACAGAGCAAGGTTCACAGCACACAGACAGACAGGACAGCCACTGTGCTCCATGGTAGAACCCTGCATCATTTTGTGGTTCTCTACCTGTTTGCAGATTTTTGTAGTGTCAGTGATCAAAGTATTGGCTTACTTAGCATTTTATTTGTGTAGCATTTGTTCTCGGAAAACATAATCTCACCCTATGACAAGCTCAGGAGCTGCAAATCTGAAATCATTACATATTTGCACAGATGTTTGTTGCTGAAAATGAATAAAGTGCTCAGAAATTCCAAATGTTTAGATACAAAGAGACATGTAGTTGTTTAGACCCTCCAGGATTAATTAAGATTGAAGGGCCCCCTTCTGCATGTGCCTGACCTGTCGATTGGACGTCCAGCCAGCTCTGGGCTCAGTGTGTGACTTCATTGACCACTAGGCCTAAATAAACTGAATGCTGAAAATAGCTGTTAATCCTTTGGTGACTGTTCACATTAGGACTCACATTGCAAAAGTACCTTGTGTCACATGAGACTAGTTTTCTCTCTGCAATTCTCAGAGTCCTCTTTGAAAAACCGACTGACATTCATCAAGCAATATTTTGCTATTTAAGCAAAGACTATCTTGTGCTTTAGAAAACCTCTTATTACTTATACCATACCGTATCATACCGTACATACTGTATGACACTGATCAGTTTCAGTGTGACGTAACGTTTACAATTTTCCTAGAAAGTGATTATTTTACCTCTGTGAGAATACATGTGTCATCATAAGAAACACGAGCATTGACAAATCATTCCCATCTTCAAAATGTCAACTTCTCAGAAACTAAATAGCAGCTTTGTTTTTAGCTTTATCGCCAAATGGTTTATTAGTTTAGCTTGGATACACAAGATTGCATCCCTCACAGATTTCTGTCAGCAGTTACATTATGTTGCAGAAAAAAAAACACGTTTCAACACTTCTTCATTGTTGGTCCATATTGTGTGTATGTGTGTTGGGTTTGTATTTACTGTCTTTCTTAATTTGATGCTGTATAAAGAAAGTAAAATGTCTGTATGTTGTGACAGCGGCGGCCACCATGTATGGTCGTGGATCTGTTTAACGACTTTCGAGATGGCTCCAAACTGCTGGACCTACTGGAGGTGATGAGTGGCCAGCGAATTGTAAGTCCTTTTTCCACACGGCCTTTAACGTTAACTTTAACATTATTCCACCAACTGACTGAACCTCGGTTGTGTTTTGTAGAGTCGGGAGAGAGGCAGAGGAATGTTTCAGCACAGGAGCAACATTGAGAAAGCTCTCGCCTTTCTAAAGAAAAAATCGGTAAATGACACATTACAGAGGCCTTCTAACTGTCAGCCAATCATACTACATGTTTTTTTCACTTGATAATGTCTGAATAAAAACTTTGGAAATTGTCTCAAATATTTTCCTGTTTTTTCCCAGATCAAACTAGTCAACATAAACATTCCTGACATCATCGATGGCAAACCATCCATCATACTAGGCCTCATATGGACAATCATTCTGCAGTACCATGTGAGTTTCATATGTTTGTAGATTTATTTTTCTTCTCTTTTTTTAGGCCAGTTTGTTGTATACTGCTTAATCCTCTTCTTGTTATTTTTCCATTTTCTTTTTCTGCTCTTCTTCTCAACTCATATAATTATCACATTTAAGTGTCTTTATCAGAAATTTAGAATAGTTGTTAGTTTGAGTACATTTCCTCAGGTGTTACTTAATATTGCAAATGAAAGCATGAGAAATATTTTTTGTATTTTTTCTGGTTGTATGTTTTTTTTTGTTTAGATTTTTTTTATAGTTCTTTTTACCTCTGAGATTCCAAATATAAACACCTACAAAGAAAAGCAGAAACTAAGTGTTGGTGGTTTTCTTAGATTGAGGAGTTGGCCAGCGGCTTATCGTTCGACTCACGTCAGTCCTCCATAGAGTCTTTGGCCAGTATGGACTCGCGCTCCACCCTGTCGAGTCGGTCGGCCAGCAGCAGTCCTCTTCCTCCCAGAGGCTCACCTCTGCACACCCGCTTCAGGGTTTCTGCCAAGAAGGCGCTGCTGCTCTGGGTCCGGGAACAGTGCCACAAGTGAGCAACTGAATGGCTTTAATGGAGTAAATTTACATGTGTAGTGTAGGTTTTATATGGGCTTACTAAATTACTGAGGAACCCCTAAAAAGATACTGTTCATGTTCTGTGGGTTAACTATGTGATCCAAGAAGTCATCTATCCTCCCGCAGGGACATCTGTTCATCGCCAGGTCTGGGCTGGAGGCCCAAACCTGATCTAGGCTTTACTGTAGACATTCAGGTGCTTTGGCTGCCAAAATCAGTTCCAATCTCTACATTCCTACATGCATGTTTATTGTTGTTCATTTCATTCTTATAGTTATTGCTTTTCTGTGCTTGAAATGTTTTCAAATACCTGTGCTTACTTGGTGCCATTATTGTGTTTTTTTAATGTAAACATGCAATAGCCACAGAGCTCCATACATATTGGTACCTACAGTACATACATTTCCCTATTTATCAGTACTTGTTTTTTAAATTAAGCTTATGAAACAAATACTGTCATGCACATTTTAAAAAATGTCCTGTGTCAGTCCCCCTGTACCAGGCAGCAGTGCATATATTTTTTTTATTGTATAAGTTATAAAAAATATTTGTTTTCCTCAGAGCTGGCTGTTCCATAAACGTGAAGGACTTTAAGGCGAGTTGGAGGAGTGGAGTGGTATTCCTGGCGGTCCTGTATGCTCTGCGTCCTGACCTGGTCGATCTGTCCAAAGCCCGAACCAGAAGCAACAGACAGAACCTGGAGGAGGCCTTCCGCATTGCAGAGCATGAGCTGAGGATCCCCAGACTGCTAGAGCCTGATGGTAAGTAACTGACATTTTTGTAACTGTATCCTGTATTCAGTTTTTGGTGCTTGATTTTTGACAATCAATTCGATTCGATTGAGTTTTATTTATATAGCGCCAAATCACAACAAAAGTCATCTTGAGGCACTTTACATTGTAAGGTTTAAGACCTTACAGAATATAAGTAAATACAGAATAATGTGGAAAATCGGTTTTCTACAGTAGCACCGATTTACACAGAAGCTGTTTTAGTCGTTTGTTTACTCTGTAGCTTGTCCCTGCGTGCTTTCTGGTCTGCTACAAACAAACTTTTCAAACATGAATTATCTGATTTTTCTCACTGACATACATGTGTAACAGCGATTTTAAGTGGTGCCATGTGAATCTCTGTGAAAATGGGCAGAGTTTAGCTGAGAGCTGTGACTGAGCCTGAGGACATGTGGGATGACGAACAGTCTGATGACTCTCTCACTGCTTGTTTGCTTCAGTCTTATATAAAAAACATGCTTGTTCCACTCTGCTCTGCTTGTTAGTTTATTTGCAGGCTTTTATCAGATGGGTGTTTAAAGACAGAAAAGTTACACCTCCATTCCTCAGATTCCACTTTTAAACTCCTCCTGTTTCAGGAGCTTGCTCATGTGTTAGTCTAAACCATTGACAGTGGCGTTGTAGCATCAGCTTAATGATGGAAGACTGTGATGTTGATGCAGATGTGGACGTTCGAGACCCTGATGAGAAGTCCATCATGACCTACGTGGCTCAGTTCCTGCAGTACTCCAGAGACCTGCCAGTGCCAGAGGAAGAAATGCAGCAGGTCTGTATCACTGTATCATATTCTACACAAACATCAAGCAGCATAGTGCACATTATGAACACACTCCACACCACTGTCTGATCAGCTGCTGTACGGTGCTCATCTGTCAACTCGTGCTGCAAACAGTGGCACTGTTCAATTCTGGAGTGCTATGTAATGATTGCACTGTTTCTTACCTTGGGTGCACTTTTGTCATTTGTTTTTGCACCTTGGTTAGATGATGTACAGATTGATGTGTGAGAAATTCATATCAGCCTCCAATCAGTCAGAGTGGAATGTTTTTAAAGTTGCAGTGAATGAATTACAGATGACAGAGCACATGTGTAAAGCTGTTGAACATATGCAAGTAGTAGCATTTTTTTATATGTATTTTATCTCTATAATATATAAGTTGAAATTGGTCAAAATTGGTTATTATGACATGTTAATAAGCACGTTGTGTCAGTTATTTCTGACACAATGTGCATAGACAACATAGACTTGCCTCTGTCTTTCTATAATAACTTTTTGTTTGGGATTTCTCTCTTTCCTTGGCACTTTTTTTGTCTACTATTCCCTCCTCTCCTCTCTATTTCCCTCTAGACACAATATCTGACTCCTCCTAAAGGTCCTTCTCCTATCAACCTGCCTCTTCACTACACTCCTGCCATTTCTGCTTCACCTTTGCGACAGGTAGACCAAATCGTCAAAGCCCACTGCTGATTTCATCCACATACTTATGTTGTCAGTAATTCTTGACAGTTACAGAGAGTGTTTTACAGTTCATAAAATCAAAAATTGGAAAACCCAAATGCATATGATTTCTCTGTCAGCACCACACCCATGTTACTGCTTTATTGTTTAAGAAGAACCAGTGTTTTTCTGCCTTCATTCTGTGTGCAGTCAGCCACACCAAACCTTTAAGGCAACAATAAGGTTTTATTGCTGATGATTATGTATGACACGCCAGGAAAGTTGTTTGTTAGGTGAGCATTGCAGCTGCTTCAATTAAAAACCTCAGTTGCTCAAAGCCAAGATTACCTTAGAATCACATGGTGGTTAAAAGCAGGACTGATCATGCTGAATCGAACTAGTTTGCCCTGTTCTCTCTGAAGGAATCCAAAACCTCAGCAGGGGTGTGTTTCTCTGCCTCCCATGAGACGAATAAACCCTCAAGGGGCGACTCTGCAGTGCAGCATTTCCTACCACTGAGATTCTGCTGGTATTGCCTGTTGCGGGGCTCAATAAAAATCAGTCACACTGGAGAAGAGTCCTGTTAAACGGGGTTTCTGCAGGATGTCTGCATGTTTGTGTGTAGCCGCTGTAGACATTTAAGTGTTTAATCCATACTTAATGTTGCTATTTACTCAGAGAGGTCTTATTTATTCTTCAGTATTGATGCACACCAACAATGCAGAAAATGATTCTGCAAAATGAGCATTCTCACTGAAAATTGAGAATGGCGTCTGAAAATGCATCTAAAAGTATTAAAAAGAACGCACTTACTCTGCATACTGTCATCAACAAATGTGCTACTATGCTGCTACAATGACTGAATACATTGAACATACATACAGGAGACATTATCTAGCATCCGCATTTAAAGAAGAACTGTGGGTGAATAAAGGTGGCTGTTGTATGTGTTTCCATGTTCTTATGCGCAAAAGACAACTTTGTAGCTAAAACAAACTTCTATATGGGCTTGGTACTCCGATGTGCACAGACTTGCTTTTAGTGAAAAAACTTTTGGCACCCCAGCTGCCGTTCTGTTTTGTGTAAAATGTCTCATGACTGGTGCCTTGTGGGAAAGGTTATTGCTAAGCTCGTTTGGCATATTGCTTCTGTTAATTTAAATTTTCAACGCTAATTAGACTATTGTTAACATCATCTAAGCACTAAATACAGTGTTTTAGTCTTAGCAGCAGTTAGTCTTATTCCGCAGCAGTTGTTTTGCACTTCAACCTTTAGTTTGCCACCTATTCTGGCTTCCACTGGTTACTGTTCATTGTCATGCGATGTAAATAGCAAACAAAGCTACAGTTGTTTATAAAAATTTAAATAGAAAGCCAGACTTGGAGATTAAGTTGGAATCTAGTTTATCAATTGTCATTGATGAAATACGGCTGCTGTTAGTATTCAATTCAGTTCAACTTTATTTATATAGCGCCAAATCAAAACAGAAGTCGCCTCAAGGCACTTTACATTGTAAGGTTTAAGACCTTACAGAATATTGTAGAAAACCCAACAATCCCACTTGAGCAAGCACTAAGCGACAGTGTAGAGGAAAAACTCCCTTTAACGGAAGAAACCTCCAGCAGAACCAGAAGGTTTTTTTATGTCACCTGAACAACAATGCAAAACAAGATGGTTAATGAAAAAAATATTAATGATTGTGATTCATTCTGATAAAGATGATGATGAAATTAACAATCATGTTTAGCCTAAAGTTAGCCATTTAGTAAATAACCTTGTTTTGTTTTTTTTGTATTCTGTTTTTCCAGGTGACACCTGATCGCAAGGCACAGGAAGTGACATGCTGGCTGGTTCAGGCCTACGACGAGCTGTTAGAGGGATGGGACTCCACAGAGGGTGAAAGCTACTCGGAGAGATACCACGTATGTTTCTATATATACTTGAACTAAATAAATGTCTGTATCACATTCAAACCCCATATTTGTTCAGTCAGATTAGTGTGTTTCCTCCTGTGAAGAAAGCCGCTCAGTCTGTTCATAAGTCACAGAACAAGTCTGATCCACTTTCAGTGATACCTAATAGAAAATAGGTGAATACCACAAATTCTCTTATATCTTAAATTGCTTGTGACAGAGTCGTGCAGCTGGTTCTTGCAAGGGCCTCATTGTGTTATATGGAGTATGACAGAATTAGATATTGTATTTACCCATCATGTTTTCCTGTATATTTGCTGTCTATAAATCATGTTTAAATATAACGTTTTCCATCTTTCAGGTATTTCAGACCTTTCTGGTGTCCTTTAATGAGCAACGGCGGCCCATCATGCCTTTGTTGACGGCAATGAGACGAACCTCGAAGCTGAGTGAAGAGCAGCGAGCTCTCAGAGAGGCGTGGGACGCCCTCACTGAAAAGGTCAGTCCCAGTCAAATCTCTGGTCCTACCCAAATGTTTTAAAAATGCACAATTGGTAAACTTCTTGATATAGATGCACTTTATTCCTTAATGTGGCTTATGTTTGCTAGATCATAGGTAAATATTTTGCTTTGTCAATATATGAAATATACCCAATAGCTTAAATATACTGTATTTAATATTGTGTACGGGTAATGTTTAATCAGTTCATATAAAAACATGTTGTGAACCAGCAGCTTTGAAAAATGGATGTCGATTAAACCATATACCTATCCATTTATGTAAATATTTAATACCTTTGTGCGTCAGCTTCTTCTTCTATACATTTTTTATATATGCTTTTTTTTTTTTAGCTTCGGGAATACAAAATTGAGCTAGATATGAGTCTTCCAGCCCCCTTGGACGCGGTGGCCCGCTGGCTGCTGAGAACAGAGGGTGCTCTGACTGAGGAGGAGGGCAACCCTCAGGATCACGGCCGTGCTGCTGACGAAGCCAAGGAGAAACAGGAGCTGCTCAAAGTGAATATTTAGTTTATATTTATTTTTTGTAGTGTTGTCATATAGATTTCAGTGAGCTTTTAAATGAGTGAACATACTCACAGCTGAATATTGCTGTAGGTTTGCCTGGAGGAGATGCCACAGCAGTTTAAGACGTTCCAGTCCTTCCAGGACCTGGATGAGTACGGAAACATGATAGTTCCTGTTGACAAAATGGATGAGCTAAAGAGGAGGTGAGCTTGAGGTGGACTGTTTATTCATGTCTGTATGTGTGCTTGAAATTGTATCTACTGTATGTACAATGCATGAAGCTAATGTCCTGAGCAAGAAATGTGCGTAATCAAGATTATTGTTTACATTTGTATTTAGTCATTCGGTACTGTCACGTGAGATACAAAGCAAGCATCATTTGAAGCTAATGAAAACAATTGTTTCAGTTTTTTGAGACACAAGTGTCACATAGGAGAGATAATGTTAAATTTTGTTTCATTATATCAGTTTAGTTTTTCAACAAACATGTACCAAATGCTTAGATTGAACCTTTTTCATGGACATTTTCACCAGGTTTACGAGTGTGAGAGTGACTGCAAAGTATCATGGAATCAAGCTGGAGTATCAAGAGCACCGTCACACAGTTTTAGATCTGTTGGGGCAGATCAGGACCAAGCTACGGGTCTGGGAGAGACCTTACATCTCCCCGGAGGCTGTCAGGGTGTTGCTGCAAGAGTGGCATGTCAGTAGTTTGTGCAGTTTTGGCATCTTTGAAACATACCTTAATAACTGGGAGTGGTTTGAGTGAAAGTTTGTTTTCATGCTGGTATTGTTCACCTTATTTAAGATAGATTTTACTTGCTAGTTGCTACAATAACATGGTTAAATGTTCAAGTTCTAAATTAAATATTGGCAGGAACATACTAGCATTAATGTAAGTGCACCGATCGGTCACAGCATTAATGGTGGTTTTAGTGTTGCGGCTGTTTGGTGTTATCATTTACCAGCTCCCCATTAGCTTCTGCTGTAACTGACCTTCCTGGGGTTTGTGCATGTTTATGGTTGGCTCTCTACAGTACACAATGATAATGTTAATGTAAAAGCACTATATTAACATTAGCAAATACTGCTATATGTATATACAGTCCGAAACTGGCCACTGTAAAACATTTAGCCTTGGTAACAACTTGGTATTTCCTCAAGTGAATGATAAAGTTGTTTAAAAAGTATTTCAAATAAGTCTTACACACACACAGACACACAAAAACAAAAAAAACAAACATTGTCTAGCACTTAACAATTCTGAGCATGTTTTTCTTCTTGACAAGTTGGGTCTTATCAGGGCTCTTAGTTTGTAGTAACTCGTAATTTACAGAACCCGAATGGTAATTGCTTGTGTCTTCTTGTAAGTCGCTTTGGATAAAAGCGTCTGCCAAGTAAAGTAAAGTAAATAAAATTGAAAGGTCTAGTAGTTTTTAACTTCTTATTCAGACAAATTTGTTTCAACTGTAATTAGCATGTGTTTTTGGCATTATGGTTGTAGAACTAAAATAATGTTCTTTCTGACAAAGGAGCTGGCCAACACACATGAACTGCCTTTGTTGTTGGAAACAGCTCTTCATAAGCTGAAGCACATTTCTGAGAAGTATTCAAGTAAATCTGCCCTTGGTAAGTGTCCGGTGGCTTAACTGTCACACCTGTGTTGTTACTTAGTTCATTTCATGGCTCCATTATTTGACTGCTGTTTGTCTGTATTTCTCAGCTGCAGATTACCAGCATGTCAGTGAGCAAGTGAAGCAACTAGAGGACGACACTGCTGTTGTTTTGGAAGAAGTGACCAAAGCCAAGAGCACCATGGGACGGGTCCTGTCTGCCTGGGACTCCTACAGTGATAGTCTCAGCTCCCTTCAGGCTTGGCTGGAGCAGGGCTCTGGAACACTCAGCCATGGCCGCAGAGTAGAGGTACTGCATATGCAGTAGATAGAGAAAGAAAGATAAATAGTCAAAAAATAGAATAGAATCAAACAGTAATTATGGTGTGTATTTTGAACAGATCGACAATAGATTATTAGCCTTAATTGACTTGTTAGGGCTAAGGCAGGTCAGGAATTGTTATTAGGAATGCCATTTCCAGAGCTTGATAAGTTCACTGACTCTAGCAGTTCTTGTTGTAACATCAACAACCAGGAGCTATATGCTACTAGAGCAAGATGCTTTTCCACCTTCCAATATTATTCCACCTGCTAGAGGAGTTCGGTGTTTAGATAAATATTTGTGCAAACATCTAATACACACACACACAAACCCACACAATATTCCTGCTTTCTGTTCATGTTGCTAACTTCATGCTTTTGTAAAGGTGACATCTGAGACTATGGCTGAATGGAGCTCCCGACAGGCCCACCTTAATGAGGTGGGAAACTTTCTCATCGAATCAGCAGACCCTCACACCAGCAGGAGCCTGGCAGAGGAATTACGCAGACTTAACATGCACTGGGCTGAGTTTGTCAAGAGAAACACCTTTGTAAGTTACAGAACAAGGAAAACCTGGTTGGTGAGAAACAGTAAATCCAAATCTGTTTAGTCAGTGTCATTTGTTTTGCTCACATGCTAGGCACTAGGTTGTCTTAGTTGTCATTTACTACAGTTTAAGCTGGCAACCATGTCAAGAATTGGCATTTTTGCTTTATTAATGACTGAAACATGCAATTGACTTTCAATTTAGTTTCATTTCCTCAGTGTTCCTCAGTGTCAGTATAGAGCATGTACAATATCACTTTGTAGACATTAACTTTCTGCTGTTTTTTTTTCTTTATCAATATGTTAGCCTGGTCTCTTCTGTGTTTATTTCCTGTCAGTTGACTTTGATGAATTGGTTTCTCAAGCTTTTAAAGTTAAAGCTATTATGTTGATCATGTCATTGTTAAAATGATTCTCAAACTGTAATTTTAAGGAGTGGCTTCAAGTTTTAAAGTACTACTCCACCTATGTTTTTTGTGTCAACAATTAGAAATACAAAGCTTAGGAGAACAGTGCATTATTATGCAGTGTCATTTCACTGTTGCATATTGGACAGGCGTCCAGTGAATTTCATCTGACTGTTGGGTCATGTGTGTTGCACTGTGGTGTTAACAAACAGGAAAGTGTCATTAAAATGCTGTTATAAGTTACTAACAGTAAACATTTACAATCTCTGATAGGCTTATTGGGTAAAAGCAAGTAACCAGCTTTTGTTTTGTTTCAGTTTGTCTTGTAATCTCTTTGTCATTAAATACCTTCAACGTGTTTTTTAGGAGAACGTGGCTGAGCCCAGTGCTGATATCCATGCTAGACCACAGGACCCGCAAGCTTTAATCAGAGAAGCCTCTCTCATTCTTAAAGAACCTCTGGAGGTGATGGCAGGTCCTTTGCGTACCTACAGAAAGAGAATACAGGTAGGACTAATGGAGTCATCAGCCAGTCATTGTTTATTTATGATCATTATTTTGTTATGATTATTTTGCTTTGATTGATGACATAAATCTCTCTAGAGTTGATTTTGCTTTGTTCTGTTTAGTTCATAATGAAGAAGATAAAAGAAGTGGATATGGATGCTCTGTCTCCCTCCCCAGAATTCTCACCAGATCAGTTACAGAAACTGAAGCTTGCTATACCTGAAGTATGCTTGGTTTTTTTTCCCTTTGTACACCCTTTATTCAGCTGTGTTGGGTTTAGTTTTTAGTTAAGTTTATGTTACCATCTTTGCCTTAATGCTGCTAGGTGATGCAGACCCTCTGTGAGGCAGAACTGGTGTGTGCAGAGCTGCAGCACAGTGTGTCAGGTCTGGACTCTCGCCTTGCTGAACTCTTGCACTGGGAGATGGAGGCCAGAGAGCTCTACCAGCTACTGTGGGCCTCAGAGCGACAACAGCGAGGCCAGGACCCACAAGCTAGGGTAAGATGGTTCACAGAGCAGAAATTCTGTGCTTTCATAAAGCATATTTGACCAAACACTGATGATTATTCAACACAATTTATTCCTGTAGCTCCTCATTTCACGTGGCCTACAGCTGGAGGGTCAGGTGGTGACAGAGGAGCAGGACCTGCAGGTGATGGTAATGACAAGTCAGAAGAGCTCTCCCATTCAGTACCTCCATACCTCTGCCATGCAGGGCAAAGTGCAAGCCACTGTTGCTCAATCACAGGCCAGTTGCTTTTTAGATATTAACCAAACATGCAGTTGAGTTTTGAATGTTCTGTATTGAGATCATAAGAAAACTATTGCGACACAGCAAGACAAGCACAGACAATTATCACAGTGTCTGTTTTTTTTAATGTGCTTCATTTCAATTACAGGAAGCTGTTGGTATGCTGAGCAGCCTGGGGGCCAGAAGAGACAGAAGCAGAAGCCCCCCAGAAGGGCCTCCATCAAAAGTCTTTATCCAGACTAAACAAAAATCTCAGCAATTGAGGCAGTCAGACACCAGGCAACCAACTCAGCACTTTGAGACTAAGTTAGTTTCTCATCAGTGTCACGAAACCTTTGTGCCAAGGATAGTGGTGCAAGAATTTAGACAAGAAAAGATGACTTCTCCACCAATGCCATATAGCTATGCACAAGCTGTGACTGGGATCAGGACAAAGTCGCCACCAGAGACCGCCTGTCTGGAGACCACTACACGAAAGCAACAAAATATCCAGGAACAAGGATTTATGACACAGCAACAGCTACTGCAGCAAGAACAAGTTAACAGACAGATAGAAACAGAGCAACAACAACAACATCTAATGCATCAACAACAAGTGCAACAGCGGGAGCCACAACAATGGCTGCAGAAGCAGGAAAAACAAAAGGTGGAGCAGCAGCAAGTAGAACTCCATCAAGTTCAGCAGCATCTGGTAATGCAGGTTGAGACAAAAGTAAAGCAAAAACCAGAGACTTCTTCTCAACAACCATTTGTAAAGAAATCCCTTATGAGCTCAGAGGAGCTTCGAAGCAAAAAGGCCCAAGCCACAAAGAATCGGCCCTGGCTTCAGAAACCGACCCCAGGAGAACATAAACCTCCGTCGCCATGTCCAGAACAAGATTCCACTCACGGCCCACAAACACAGATAAAATCAAATGCAGAAATTACAGTTCAGATTGTTCCTCAGCATACAGGAACACACAGGCCTCCATCTGAGGCATATACCAAGGCAACTAAACTGCCACAACAACAGCAAAAAGAGCAAAAGAAACAAACACTGCAACCTCAAATTGTAGATCATCAGCAGCAAGAAAAACTTCAACATCAGCAACTGGAAAAACAGCACAAGCAACAGGAACAACAGCCTGTTAGAGAGAAACAGAAACAACCATATTCAGACACCAAGGCTGAATCCTACACTGTAACCATGGCTCAGTCTCAACCAGAAAATAAGTCACAACTCCAAACAACGGTTCAGTCTACATCTCAGGCATTGGTCCAGGTAGAACTGCAGTCCACAAGTGTGTCCCAACCTGCCACGGATAGCCAACAACCACTAAAGACCATCTCAGAAACCAGAGTGAGCCAAGGGCAGGTACAGACACAAGCCCTTCCACAGCCCCATAGCCTTCTGAAGATGCAATCATTGACTGAGCCACAGACACAAATACAACTCCAACCACAGGGTCTATCTCCATCCCTAACATGTGTCCCAGCTGAGCCTCAGGGAGACGTGCAGCCACAGGGTCAGCTCCTGGGTTTAGCCCATGGTCCAGCTGCCACTCAGGTCAGACCTTGTTCCCCTATCAAGGCTCCATTGCAGGGCCAAATTCGGCCACCTGTACCATCTTACATTCAGCTTCATAGTCATCCACAGTCATGGGCCCCTGTTAGGCCCCCTTCTCCTAAGCCACCTACACAGGTCGTGCCTCAAACTCATCCTCAGTCAAAGTCCCAGAGTCAAACCCATCTTCAGTCGAAGGCCCAGGCTCAAACCCATCCTCAGTCAATGCCCCAACCTCAAACCCACCCTCAATTGAAGACCGAGACTCAAACCCATCCTCAATTGAAGACCGATACTCAAACCCATCCCCAGTTGAAGGCCCAGACTCAAACCCATCATCAGTCAATACCCCAGCCTCAAACCTATCCTCAGTCAATACCCCAGCCTCAAACCCATCCTCAGTCAATACCCCATCCTCAGTTGAATGCCCAGGCTCAAACCCATCTTCAGTCAATGCAAATGCTGCAGCCTCAAACCCATCTTCAGTCAACACCCCAGCCCCAAATCCATCCTCACTCAATGCCTCAGCCTCAAACCCATCTTCAGCCAATGGTGATGTTGCAGCCTCAAACCCATCTTCAGTCAACACCCCAGCCCCAAATCCATCCTCACTCAATGCCTCAGCCTCAAACCCAT
>JAUMHL010000015.1:1908100-1920504 GCA_032362345.1 Sandelia bainsii
CTTCAGCCAATGGCGATGTTGCAGCCTCAAACCCATCTTCAGTCAACACCCCAGCCCCAAATCCATCCTAACTCAATGCCTCAGCCTCAAACCCATCACCAGGCAATGCCCCAGACTCAAACCCATGTTCAGTCACAGGCCCAGGCTCAAACACATCTTCAGCCAATGGCGATGTTGCAGCCTCAAAGCCATCCTCAGTCAACGCCCCAAACACATCATCAGACAATGCCCCAGCCTCAAACCTATCCTCAGTTGAAGACCCAGACTCAAACCCATCTTCAGTCAAAGACTCAGGCTCTTCAGCCAATGGTAGTGCTGCAGCCTCAAAGCCATCCTCAGTATGAGGCTGCTCAGTCAAAATCCCAGGCTCAAACCCATCCCCCAGCAATGCCTCAGCCTCAAACTCATCCTCAGTCGATGCACCAGCCACAGACCCATTCTCTGTCGAAGGTCCAGCCTCAAACACATCTTCAGCCAGTGGCCCAACCAACTTCGGCCCAACCTTCGAATCAATATTTAACACAAACTCAACCTGTTGTCCAGCCTCAGAGTCATCTTCAGCCTGCGACTCAGACTCCCACACATGCTCAGCGCCCAGGCCATATTTCCCAGGACCAGCTACAATCTTGGACTCAAGGCAGAACTTTATGTACAATGTCTATACCGCATCCACAGGCTACAGCACAGCTTCAGCTTTATCCCCAGGCTTACTCCCAGGCTCAGTCACCATGCCAGCAGTGGACACCCAAACCAGAACCACAAAATCAAGCCATTCCCCAACCATATCCTCAGCAAATAGCGCCAGTTCCACAGTCTCAGGCTTTTCTACCCGGTCATTCTCTGCCGCAGGGCACCCAAGCTGGGCCTCAGCAAGGGCCTCAGCAAGGGCCTCAGATAGGTCTGTCTGGGTATTCTCACATGGGACCATCATATACTCAGCGTCAAATGCAGCCACAAACCCAGCCCTGGGCTCAAACACAACCTCAAGTGAGGCCCCAGAGTCCCATGCAACAACAACCTCAGATGAGAGCGTATAATATGGTTCATATCCAGACACAACAAGGCCAAGTTCAGCAGCCAACTTGGTTGCAGGCCCTGCCTTATCCCCAGGCTCAGTCACAGCAATATTCACATGTTCAACATCAACCCCAAACCCAGCATCACCCTCAGTCTCAAATGCAAATGCAGATACCTCTCAAATCACAACCACCATGCCAAACCCACCCTCAGCATCCTTTACAGCCCCAGCTTCAAACACAGTTGCAAGCCCAATCGCAGACTCACATCCAGGCACAGCCATCAGCTCAAGCAAACACCCAGACTCATCAGCCTCAACCTAATCTTCAGTTTCCACAGCCTGTTCCAGCACACTCCAAACATCAGGCCCAGCTCCATGCACTACAGGAGATTCAGTCACCAGATCAAGCAAAAGGGGACTCAGCTCCACAATCCAAATTAGTACCACAACCAGTGGATCAATCATCAGCTCAAATTAAGGTTCAGTCATCAACTGAACCAAAGGCTGAACTACCACCTCAATCCAAGCCTGAACATGAGTTGCCACCACAACCCACAGCTCAGTTATTGGTCACAGCCAGTACCGAATCAACTCCACAAACCACACCACAACCTAAGGCTCAATCACTAGCTCAACCCAAACACTTACCAATCCAACCTAAGGCCCAAACAATGTCACAGTCCAAACCTCAGACACAACTGCCACCACAGCCCCAACTTCAAACTCAGTCACAACCACTACCCAAAGCCCAAACACCACCACAGTCCAATGCTCAGTCATCCCCACAAGCCAGACCGAAGATTCAACAGCTTCCAGAGTCAAAGCTCCAAAGCCAATCTCCTCCACAGTCCAAACCTACACAGTCCCAAACCATTCTTTTCTCTCAAAGCAGTGTACTTCCTCAGTCCCAGGCTGAGTCATCAGACTTTTGCACCAAACCTCTGGCCCTGGCTCAAGCGCCTCCCCAGACCTACACAGAGGCTTATACCAAGGCCCAGGCTTTGGCAAGGAATGGCTTTGAGGAGGCCAAGCACTGTCTGCAGGAGCACATCCTGGAAGCCATCAACGTCTTCAAGGACAAAAGTATTTCACCCGAGCAAGTGTCAGTGAAAGAGGTAAACCTAATGTGACATGTTGTTGGTTTATTTTGAATGAATAAAAACTGGGTGCTGTTTGAAGAATAAATACTAAAATATTCCATAATAATCCCATCTTTACTCTTGAACTGAAGTTCGTAACTGACATAAACAGATTTACAGGGTTTATAGATGCTGTTTGCCTTTCCCCTTAGGAGACTCTGAGGACCTTGGACCCTGAGTTGTTGGAGGAGTTCCTGAGGGCAGCCAAAGGCATGGAAGCGTTTTGTACCCCCTCACAGCTCAGAGACATGGAGTTCTTCACCCACTCTGTAAGGACACAGTGGGAGGTAGGACACAAATTTATAACTTATTGTGAGTTTTGTGTTAGTGTGTGGGATTTTAATTCTGGTTAATAGATGACCACTCAGCTTTGTTTGTTTTAACACAGGTTCATATGTGTCAGATAATTGCTTTTGCATGTCTTTAACCATAAACTTCCTAAACTGTTGAAACATTTTCTAACTTTGTCTGCTTTGTTTAAAGTATGAATGTCGGCAAATTGCTTATATGCTTGCATATAAAGCATTAATGTAATAAACCTATAATAATATGATCAAGCATGTGATGTTTTTTCATTAATCTATTTATCTCCCAGGCTGTAAGAGCTGAGATCTTTGGCCTTTTGCAACAATTACAGTTTGAAGTAACAAGGAAAGACTTTAACACAGCTGCCCTGCAGTGTGAGATGCACTTAAGCTCCCCATTAGAACAACAAGCCCAGGTAGCTAAATTACTAGAACTAAGGTCTTGGCAAGTGTGCTTCAGTGGATGGGTATGCAGCCCATATATCTGCTGTGTTTATCTAAGCGTTTTTTTCCTCCTTCTTCTTTTTCTGCTTCCAAGGACACTTTCACTGGGTCTTGGTAATTGTGACATATTCTTGTTCTTTTTCTTGCTCTTTAAGAGAGTGCTCTTCTGGTTGGGGTGTGTGTACAGTACCATACAACACCATTCAGTGGGATTATGGGTTGATTGTGGGTTAGAAAAGGCACAAAAAAATTAAGATAGAATTATTAGCATGTGAAATGGCCATAAAAATAAGTACAGATGACAATGCATTTCAGTAAAAGGGAAAAGCAGCTTTTATTTATTGTGCAGTACATGTGTTAGCTCTGCCATCTGGGGGTTGGATTATGTGTTACACTAGCCTGTCAATCTGTCCTCCAACAATGATTTAAAAAATTTAAAGCTGTAAAAGTAGATCTTAAAGATCAGTTCCAGTAGGGTATGAATTATGATACAAGTTTATGCATATTTGTATTAACTCTAAAAAACAAAAGAAAAATAACAAAAGCATGAACTAAAACAAAACTGCAATTGCAGTGTTTGCCATACCTGCTCACTGCTTTCACTCCATCAACATTCACCAGGCGTGCTTCTCAGAGGCTGGTAGCTTCACCCAGGCCGAGCACCACCTTGAGGCCTTGAGAGAGTTGTGTGACACCCTAAGTCCCGAGGACACTCACCGCCTGGCGCAGACTCAGCTGAGGGAATGTGAGAAGAGGCTGGCTGCCATCCATCGCCAGTTCAGTGGAGACCAAGACGCACCGCTCCCTGAATCTAGGTAGGATCCTCTGAACAGCAGTGAGTAAGCATCCAGTCCTCCAAAAGCTGACAAGAAGAAGTTGAATCACAGTATTGCAGCCATTCGTCAGTTTCTTTCTTGACCTAATGAAAAGTATGCATATGAGGTTAAATAAACAATTGAATTGGAAGATTGGAAGAAAGACTAAGATTTTTTGTTCCCTACAATAAATTGCTATTTAGTCAAAAGAGGAAATTTAGGAATGCAGTGTGTTATTTGAGATGGTTTCTCTGACGTGAATTTTCATTTAAAGTCAAACATTCCACTTGTGGCTGTGTTGCCATAAGAAGACAAACAGAAATAATTGTCCTTGCTCCTTTTTCACAGGGTTCCTGTTGTCTTCAGTGAGGATGTGACCAAAGAAAAAGAGCCCTCAAAACCAAGTGACAAACCTCAGGTCTCAGTTGAGGTATGACTCACTTCTGTTGAAACCATGAGCTCTCTAGATGGCTGTTTCATATTTTCTTCTTCATTTATACCTGTGGGATAATAATTGTCGTTTACAGCCAGTCCCTAAGCAGCTAACGTGTAATAGATGATGTACTATTGCTCTTTTTTTCAGCTGCCTCAAGTGACAACAAAGGCAGTCAGTATGGAGAAGAGGGAAGTTGAAAAACAGGTGTCTACAGAGGAAGAGGCCACAACAAAGGAAGCTTTAGAAAGGTCTAGGCTTTCATAAGCTAACACAGCATACAGTCTGTTAATCAGATCAGAATGATTTGGATTTTCAGTGATTAACTCATTCTATTTGTTGTTTAAACTTCAGATATGACAATTGTAAGAGGACTCTACAAACCCAACTGGCTAAAAATGAACAGAGCATCAAGGATATCCCCTCTGACTCCATCTCTCTTAAAGGCCTGCATACACGCCTGCAGGAAATACAGGTAGAAAACAAGTTTGTGTATGTATAAACATATCAGAATTTAACATTAAATAAATAAATCCCCTCAACATTTCACTGATCTTGAGTTGAACTTGTCTTTTTGCAGTGTTTGAGGCGAGAAACGGAGTTCCTGTGGTCTGAGTATGCAAACCAGTGCACGCAGTTGAGTGGGAACACTAGTCTGGAGCAAGAGATGGCAGAGCTGCAGGAGCAGTGGCGTGGCCAACAGTCCAACCTTCAGAGGAGAGGCAGCTCTCTAGGTGCTGCCCTCAGACAGATTGACTCCACCGAGAACCACATGGTGGACTTCACCGACCGTCTGAGCCGTTACCTGAGACAGCCCAAAGACAATACTGCCTTCACACTGACCAATACCAACATCCTGAAAGATATTAAGGTCTGCTGTCTTTTTTTTATTATTATTTTTTATTTATTATGAGTTTATAACATATACTTTTGCTCATTTGAAGGTTACTTTGAAACATGCAGTTTCACTGCAACTGCCAACTGTAAAACCACTACAGTGATGACAGTTGCACAGATAAAACACTGATTATAGCTCAAGCAACTTTGGCAGAGAAATGTGCACATTGGCTTAGCAAACTGTCAGCAAATCTGCATCTCACTTCACTCTACACTTTGTCTATGTTTGCAACAGGAACTAGATGACAACATCCAGAGTGAGCTGGACCAATTGTCCCGTCTGGGCTCAGAATCCAGCGATCTTGACCCCAGAGACCGCTTCCCTCTGTCTCGTGAGGTTGAGACCCACAAGACCAGCCTGGATCAGCTCCGACAGCAGGTTCGGAAGAGTGAAGCAGCTGCCCGTGCCCTCGACCGATTCCTTATGTCGCTGCGCACTGTGGATGAAGACATATCAGGAGTCCAAGGCGCCCCCTGCAGTGATGCTGTCAAACTGCAGGATTATCGTTCCAAGTTAGCTCTCATCAGGCAGAACATTGAGAGTTTAAAGGAAAAGGCACCTCAGCTGGATCTGCTGCTGCAGGGGGCTAGACTAACGGTCACCAGGGATTGTGTCCCAGCCTCCTGCTTGGACATGGTGACTGCCCTGCTCCAGCGGCTGGAGGAGGCTGATAAAGGGCTGGCTAGCCAGCAGCAGGACCTCAAGAAGGACACTCAGAGCAAATCTCTGGGGTTAAGGAAGAGGACACTGTTGGGAGAGCTCAGGAAGCTGCATGATACAATTGAAACGCAAAGCCTGAAGGAGCCCACGTTGCCTGCTGTGCAACACAGGTATGTGACATGTGTCCTTATCCCATGCATCTTTTTGGTGTTTGTATTATGTTCTTTTTTTAAAGGTTTAGGCTTAGGGTGGTATTTAACATATTCTCTTTTAATTAGTGTTTATGATGACATCCTTTTCATTCAAATCTATATATACTTCTTTTGCTGCAAATAATGATATTCATTAGACATTTATTTGAAGTATATGTTCTTATTTTTCAGAGTTCGTGCCCTGTCAGATTTGGAGGTTCAGCTGCAAGCTCAGCATGCAGAGCTCCAGAACCTCTGTGAACTTCAAGAGAAAGAGGGAGGAGGAGAACACCTCCTGCAGGAATTAGAGACTAAGTGGAAGGAGACTCAGAGAGGTTTTTCTGAAAGGCAGGTTACACAGGAGAAACATGTAACCAGGACAAATTGAGTTACTGGCTCCTGGCCACGTTGCTAACATGCATTAGCTGAAACTGTACATTTGCACTGCAACTGTAAACTGAATATTCAGCTTGATAACACAGTGACCTCAGTCAACTAATCATGGATAAGGATGTTAGACAGTGAAGTAGGATATTTATTTGAGCTGTTTTTAGAAATCTGGTAAAATATAAAGTGAAATGTTTGTCCTAGGTTGTTTGGTCATAGCTACTACTAGCTACTATCACTTACAAGCATTTCTTCTTTTCCTATTTCAGGAAGAAGCAGTGTAACATTCTCTTAGAGCTCCTTAAGAAGTTTCAGAACTGCCGCAGTCACTTGAGCAACGTCATACAGAGAGCAGAGCAGACGATCAGTGATCAGGCTTCTTACATGGGCAAGGACAACCTGCAGAGAAGTATAAACAAGGTAATGGTCACAAAACATTCCTGTACTTTTTTCTGCTATGGCCCAACCCATTTCTTTGCAGAGGTAATTTTCTGTGGGTAGGATTTACACGTATTAAGACTGTACAACAGAACAATATACTATTTATTTAGCACATTTTCCAAAGGTTTATCCTGTAAAATAAAAAAAATATGTTTTATTGCTTAAATTTTGCTTAATTTCACTGAATGTACAATGAATCTTAACTTGTGTACATTTATCCAGGTCCGTGATATTAAAGAGGAATTGGGTGGACTTGGGCCACGTATGGAAGATATGAGGGGCGTTTGCAGACAGCTGCAGACCCAACTGAAGAAGTTCCCAGACTGCAGTGAGACCTCCTTCGAAGCAGAGGCGGACACACTGATGGACAGCTGGCTCGATGTGAGCATCATGCATTTACCTTTAAATGAAATATACAAATATATTAATTAGTGTGCTTACAGTTTTTTTCTTGGTTACAAAAAAAGCAACACATCAAAAGAAAAACTTCTAATTCTGCAGCATTGAAAATATAGTTAATTGACTCCAGCTACTGAGATTAGATAATCTCCTGCCTTAAGACCAACTTTGTCTGTTTATTAGAATGAGTGAATTAATTAATTAATCATGAATGAATGAATTAAAATGTCGACACTACACAAGGCTAAAAAGATCAAACTCTTTGGTGCCCCTGTAGGTGACTGAGAAGACAGATTCGTACATGGATAACCTCAAGGTGGGGCTGGAGCTGTGGGAGAAGCAGCTGATGTTGGGGGCAGAGGTCGACAGCTGGGCAGGAGCCAAACTGGCCCTGTTTGCAGAGAGCCATCCCTTCCACAATGAGCAACAAGTACTTGGCATGAGGGTAAGATTTTTGATGAAGTAAAATTCACATTACTTTACAGACAGGTGACAGTTTTAAGGAGACATCTAACCCTTCTGACACTTCACTGTTAGGATGTTTTAATTTAATACAGTTTCTGTTCTTTTAAAGGATGAGATCCATGCCAATGAGGAGAGCATTGAACATTTCCACAAGAAGTCTGTAGAGATCCAGGAGATGCTGCAGAGTCAGGAGGCTCCACTGGAACTACAGGTGAGTTGAAACATTGATGTTAACCCCTCCACATTCAATGCTAGTGCTGTATTCTAAATTGAATGTGCGTTATTTTTACATGGCCTGTATCGTTTTTACAATGATTTCAAAAGGTGATTGAAACCCAGCTGAGGAAGAGGATGGAGCAGGTGAAGGAGCTGTTTACAGACTGCACTGACGTCTTTGAGGAGCTGTTAGCTGTGAAGAAGCACCTCGCTGAGAAGACAGAGGAGAGCCAATCTGCTGTAGAGAACATTCAGCGTTCTCTCACCAAGCTTGATGCTTCAGGAGCAAATATTGAATCCCAGATACAGGTATACAGCTTTTTGATGTTGTTACTCACTTTGGTTTAATGCTTTAATTTACAGACCTTACTATAGAATGTGCCTCTTTTAACACATTATCTAGAAGTTGTTTTTTACTTTTGAGCTTATTTAGTTTCACTTTTTGGATCTTGTCCCTCAGTTTTGCGCTTCTGTTCATTCTACTTCTACTAGAATAACAGCCATTTTCACAGTTTTATCCCCCCCCCTCCCATCAGGATTTGTGTGATGATCTGGAGGCTCAGGAGAAACAGGCTGAAGACGTGTTCAAGGAGGTAGGTTTGGTTTCCAGCATGGCCAGTCCTCAGGTGCTGGAGGCCCTGTCTGTGGACTGCAGCAAACTGAGGGATGCCATCTGCCGCACCAAAGACATGGTCCACCTGAAGAGAGAGGAGAGGGACAAAGGCCTGCTTGAAGTCATCAAAGGTTAGTGCTGAGTTTCTCATTTTAGTAGATGAGTGTGATTAGTGGAGAGAGGTAATGATATAGCATATTTGTGCATTTATGCATTAGTATGTTTCATGTGTAGTATTATTTTACCATGGCACTACTGTCATGGGGAACTGGATTCTAAAAAAACAAGACACTTAGAAATCACCAGGAAAAAATCTTTATTTTAATTACTTTAAAAGTTGAGTGGCTTCAAAATAAAATTTACAGAAAAGAAGTCCTGATGTAAAATTAGATTAAAGTTGTTACAACTAATAACAAAAAACAAACTTAGTATGCATCAGGGCCTCATTTTAACCTATGTTACTTCAAATCTTACTCTTTTTATCTTACATTATGATAATAGTTTTCATATTTTCTTTAGATGAAAAACAGTCATTTGAGGAGTGGTTCCAGGACCTACAGCTGTCTGTAAATGAATGTTTTGAGAACCCAGAGAGCAGAACACATGTGGAAATGTCTCTTCAAAGACTGATTGTAAGTGGATGGATGCAAATACAAATCAGTGATTAGATAGAAATACATGTATGATTCTGGACAGTATCTCAAGATGGGTCCTCACAGCTTCTTTTCTGTCCATCAGGGTTTCTTAAAATCCAAGGATGCAGAGCGACGTCTGGACCAGCTGAAAGATGAGCTGGAGCGAGGCAGCCAGCAGATTCCTGAACAGCAGCTGTCAGAGCTCACGGACTGGCTGAAGGAGCAGCAGGATGAGGTTGGCATGTTCAGAACTCACTGCCACAACAGGGAGAAAGAAATGGAGTCACTCCTCACTGACCTGAACAGGTAAATGCTTTCTTGAACCACCAATATTTTATTATGTATGAACACAAAAGTGTGAGAGCTTACTTTTGTGTTGAAGAATCTGAAAAATTGCAGGAATGAAGTTTAAGTCAACATATTCTTTATTTGTGTCTTGTTTTATTCTCTAGTTTACAAAAGCAGCATGATAACTTCCGTGATTGGCTGCAGACTAAAGAAAAACAGTCTGTGGTGTCAGACAAAGCCAAACTTCTTCTCAAAGATCTTCAGGATGAGAGGTGATTTTCAACATTCTTAAAACCAGACATATAAATATTCCAGTTTATATGTACTAAAAAAATAATATATCAATGTACAAAAATTAACATGTCGCCCGTACTTCATCACAAAAACAATAACAGTTTAAATTTTTGCAGCTTTTAAACATAAATGGGAGTACAGCTTCTGTATGGAAACAGCAGTGCACATTGCTTGCGACTATACCATACTGTATGAAATTTTGTTGGCCCCACTGTTTACAAGGGTTTTGATACTGATATTGATATTTGAGCGTGATAAACGGAGATTTGTCCTGAGGGATGATATTTTACAGATGAGACAACAGTAATTGTTCCACAGTTAGCTTCACTAAAATGCTTCATCCTCGGTACAATACAGGTTCTCCATATGCTGTGTGATGCTTCCACTTGTACACTGCTTACCTCCTTTATACCACATATCTGTCTTTTCACATGACAGCAGTAGAGCTGAGTCCCTCAGTGAACTGTTAGCATCAGTACGCAGACAAGGTGTCAGAGGTGACGGCCTCCTGAAGGACAGTGACAACTTAATACAGCGCTACAGAAACCTGCAGGCCAGGCTGCAGAAGCAGGTGGAAGCCCAGAGTGCTCTTCAGGGGGATTTCGACAGGTTTAACACCCAGGCTCAGAGCACTAGGACCTGGATCACTGACCTTTTGCAACCCCTCACCTCCCCTCTTAAAGACACCCAGACAGAGGAGATGAAATGTAAAGCACAGGTCAGTGAAGAGAGAATATGCTGACAAAAATTTGTTCATTACCCAAGTGGATGTTTAGTCTGTTAATGGGACTAGATAAAAAGTAATTATTAATGTTTCCAAAATTTTTTATAATTTTCCTCATTATGTCATCAGGCCATCCTAAACACCAAACCAGAGGGAGACTCAAAGTTGACCAACCTGAGAAGCCAAGGCCGAAGTCTGTGTGAACAGGAGGAGCTGGAGGAGAGCCGGAAACAAAAAGTCCATCAGTTGGTCAGAGAAACAGAGGAGCAGTGGAGGATGGCTCTGCAGACAGCTGAGGAGGCTCTCAACAAGGCACAAACACAAGCCATGTTAGACAAGGGCTTAGACACTTTCAGAACCCAGAGTGAAAATATTCAGTCCTGGATTAGAGACCAGGAGCATAAACTGCAGTCTGTTGTTGGCCACATGCAAGTGGAAGAAAAGCTAGAGGCTGCAAAAGTGAGTTTAAAATTGCATGTGGGTTAATTTGTAAAGGTTGTGATGGGTTGTAATCACTGTGTCTAGGGTTGTTTTCATGGATCAAGACAAAGTGGTCACTTAAAGAGATAATTATTCTCTACAGGCTGTGCTTGACTCCCAACCTGAGGGAGACTCAAAGCTCCAGGATCTGAAGCAGAAATGCCAGAGTCTGTGCGACAACCAGAGCTTGGATGAGAAGAAGAGACAACATGTTGAAGATACAGTCAGACACACGGAGGAGAAGTGGAGGAAGGTGTTGCAAGCTGCTGAGGAGGCTTTCAACAAGGCAGAGACTGAAGCTGCCACTGAAAGAGACTTTGATGTTTTTAAAACCCAAAGCGATAGCATCCAGTCGTGGATCAAAGAGCAGAGACAGAAGCTCTCACAAGCCCTCAGTAGTCCTATGCAGTTTGAAGAAAGGTTGCAGATTGCACAGGTGAGTTCATAGGTTACTTTTTACTGGAAGAAAATGATAATGTTGTAAAATCTATATTACCAGAATAAATACTTTAGTGACTTTGTATTTTTTGGTAGAACTGATCAGACTATTTTCAACAAGTAGTTTGGATAAAATGATAAAACTCGTAAATGCTTACATGGATTGACATCACTGATCATTATTCTGTCTGCACAGTATTTTCTGTGATCAGAGTTAATTTACAGTTTTAGGTTTTTTGTTTTTCTACAAACACAACACTGCTCTAGTGATGAGTTTGTAGTTAGGGTGCTGTCTTCTGTGTTTTCACTTTCAGGCTATTTTGGCTTCCAAACCTGAGGGACAGTCCAAGTTGCTCAACCTGAAAACACAAGGTGAGAGCCTGGAGGAGAGCAGGAAACCAGAGGTTCAACAACTGCTAAAGGACATAGAACAACAGTGGAAAACAGTGCTGCAGGCTGCCAGACAGACAGAGCACCGAAGTCTTTCAGATGACTTTGACGCTCAGAGTAAAAACACCCAGTCCTGGATAAGAGACAAGCAACTGAAGCTAGAGTCAGTGAGCAGTCATACACCACCTGAAGAGACATGTCATACAGCTCAGGTCTGTATGAACCTTCTGTTTTGAAGAGTTGGCTTTAAGAAGATATAAATATTAATCAAGTCTGTATAAGAGACCCAGATCGATGCCAGCGTCTTGACATGTCAGTTTGTTAAGGCAGAATTTGAACCACTTCATAAGTTTTGAAATCCACAAATGTCAGAAAGGTTAATCAACTTTAATGTGTTAACATTTTGCTTCAAGTCCAGCTGAGCCTAGGTAAAGCTGACAAAACTGATAAAAGATGTGCCTAACAACATGGAGCCAAGTCTGACAATAGCTAAGATAGCTCCTTTCCATTTTAATTGAGCAACTTGTTTTCTGTTATTAGTGTCACAGCCTAACTCCTTCCTGTCAGTTCTTGCAGAGATATACAGTGGTGTGAAAAAGTATTTGCCCCCTTCCTGATTTTTTACTTTTTTTGCATATTTGTCAAACTTAAAATGTTCAGATCATCAAACAAATTTAAATATTAGACAAAGATAACCCAAGTAAACATAAAATGAAGTTTTTAAGTGATGA
>JAUMHL010000015.1:1944041-1961966 GCA_032362345.1 Sandelia bainsii
ACTAAATATTATTGCAATTTTGTTCATATAGCAGTACTTTTAAAATAAAAGTGCACAATAAACTACTTTTAAATTCAATATAAAATTTTGCCCGTAACAAAAAATCCGAAAAATCATGCGATTAATCGCGATTAAAAATTTGAATCGGTGCCCAGCACTAAAATTTATATATGAAGAGACATGGATTGTGTGACACACTCCTTTTATACTGTGCCTGCATCTTGTGTAATCTTTTGAAACAATCCAAATGGCAATGTTTTTTGTTTTTTTTAAGGTCCCCAGAACAGAGCAGCGTTAAGGAGGCAGAGCAAATCTGCTCCTTACAGAGAAGTATGGAGGCAAAGAGAACGGTTCTAGGGGACTTGCTTGTGACCTATACCAAATTATACCCCCTTCTCAGCCGGTCTGTGCGAACAACTGCACAGACTGAGATAAAGAGCCTAGAAGAGAAGTGGAGAGACCTGGAAAGAGCTGTGGAGAGGACCTCTCATCACACAAATGTCCATTCTCATGCAACAAGGAACCTTCTGTCAGAGATATTAGCTCTACAAGAACACTTGGAAGCAATTGGCAAAAACCTTGAAGCAAAGTCTCCTTCAGTTACACAGTGGAATTGCAAGAAAGCGCAGCAGCTGATGGAGGCAAATGCTGAGGTTAAAGCTGCCCAGCAGAAATACCTCTATTTGCAACAACTTTCAGAGCCACTAATCCTCTGCTCAAGGTGGGAGAAGGAAACAAAAGAGATACAACAGGGGCTTCAAATGATCAAAGACAAAATTAGCCACCTTGAGGAACTAGTGCCGTCCCAAATCCAGTACAGCAGCAACCCCATCATGGAGAAAATTATTGTAGTGATGAGGGATGGCCTTGCCTGGGCGAAGCAGACAGAGAGTGACATTGAGGGCAGGAGGAAGAGAGTGGCCCTCCTCCCAGAAGAGGTTCACCGGCAGCTCAGAGATCTCAAGAAGCTGCAGTCTGATGTAATGACCAAACAGGGTCAACTAGAGGCACTAGTAGATGAGGTGACTGAGCTGCTTCCAGAGCTGGACCAGGTTGAGGAGGTGCCCATGGTGCGTTCATCTCTAGAATCCCTTAAAGAACTGTCAAAGTCCACTACTGAGAAGCTGGGTAATGCTGTGAGAGACATAGAAACAGGACTGCAGACTAGAGAAAAGCTGACAGAGCAGATTGCCGATCTTGACTACTGGATTGTTGCTCATCTGCACAGAGAAGCTTCCAGGAGTGCAGATGTTGAGCTCAGGAGCCCTACTGAACTTGATCGCAGAGTTCGTCAAATTCAAGAGACCCTGACTGAGGCTGAGAAGCATGCCGCTGTCTGTGAGGCTTTTTTAATGAAGAGTAAGGACATTTCCTCTGATCTCAGCCTCACAGAGAACTGTCAGCTTTTTGAAAAGCTTACCAGCCTCCAGGAGGACATTCAAGCCATTAGCAGCTATGAGAACATCAACAAAACAGAGCTGGACGAACTCATCCAGACTGTTGATTCAAGCAAGAAAATTCTGGTCACCACTGAAAAAAGCTTGAGGCAGATTTTGGTGGATGTCAGCAAACACAGGTTTCCCATCACAAGAGTGTCCTTGCAAGCTTTGGACCCTTTCAAACACATGATTTTGCAGCACAAGTCCCAGGTTGACCTATTGCAACCATGGATTCCCCAGGAAAAGACAAGGGGATTGCACTCTGTCATTTCTGAACTTCACAGCAAAGTGGCTACCCTGGAAAGGAAAGCCTGTGATCATGAAAGGTACCTAAACATGAGGCAGCATGTGGAGAATCTCAAAGAGAAAGTTCAGGAGCAGGTCCGTCAGACTAAAGAAGACAGCATGGAGCTGGAGGAAAAGTACAAAGTCTTTCAGAGCCTCCTCATCCAGTTTCCTCTGATAAAGTGTTTGTGTGAGGAGGCTCGCTCCAAACTTCAGATAATCTCTGCTGACCTCTACCCTTCACAGCTGACAGCGGAGCGACAGAGGCTCAAACAAAATGAGGAGAGCCTTGACACCTGGGAGATGACGCTTTACAACAATCTCAGCATCATTGAGTGGAACTTACTGAAGGAACTTGACCTTGAATCAGAGAAGAAAGCCACTCAGGTGTTCCTCTGTAAGACTCAGAAAGAGCTTCAAAAACTCACAGTTATGGAGCCAAGTGAAACAGTCATCAACAAGGAATACCAGAGAGTCATGTTTTTGAAAAAGACTGTGGAGATAAGGATGAGAGCACTCAATATTCTAGAGCAAAAGAAGGGAAACAAAAAAGGAAGTCAATCCGAAGATCTGATGTTCTTGAAGAATGCAGTTATCAGTCAATGTGACTCTCAAATTGTAAGTTGCATTGTTCTCCTTTGTTTTTTTTTTGTTTTCTAATGCTTTTCACCAGTTTGAAAGTTAGGTTTTAATAGAAACTGTAAGATCATATGTGGCTCATATGGCATTTAGTATAGTTGTAAAGTATACATACTCTGTTAAATGAAGTAGACTGAAAACAGAAAATGGGATGATGTCGCTCTACTATGAATATACTATGCAGATAAAACTGTGTTTGTCATATTTTAGGAGAACATCCTCCAGGCCAGGTCATCTTTGAGAGACTACACCTCTAAGGTTAAGAAAGCAGTGCAGTTCCTGAGAGACATCGAGGTCTCACTGCTGCCACTGCAGGGCTCTGCTGGACTTTGCTCTGAACAGCTGGAGGAGACCCAGCAGGCTTTGGCTGCACTGCAGCAGCAGTTTCAGACTCATGTGGAGCAGCTCCAGAGCCAGGTTGCTCTGCATTCTTACCTGTCCCCTCAGATGGTAGAGCAACTCCAGGAGAATATTCTGAGCCAGCTCCTGGTGCGGATGTCTACTCTCCAGGCGAAGGGCCACGCCCGACTGGAGTGTCTCAGCAGGTACTAGGCACATTAAAGCCTGATTCATTCAACTTCATTGACTTTCAGAGAGACAAAAACTACATAAAATTATGAATAGTGGTAAACTCACTAAACTCTGCAACAAAACATATATTACCTGGAAAAGATGCACCTGAGACTACATGGCCATTCTGTGCAATCAGATTTGTTTGTGCATGTGAGTAGAATCAAGTGTTTTAGTCTTAATGGATTTCTGTCATTCAGGTGTGCAGAACATCACATAAATTACATCAGATGCCAAGAAGAAATTATCCAGAGCGTGAAGAGCGCAGAGAACAGCCTCCTACATTTTATTTCTCAGAAAGTCACTTGTCTTGCTGACTGCACTGACCAGGCAACAAAGCTCAGAGTACGTAACAGCTACGCTACAAGATTGACTATTCTGGGTTTTCTTTTTTCCACTGCCACAGATCTCTTTCCTTTTTTAAATTTAATTTCATAAGAAAGTTGATGTTGATTGATAATCTTTGCCGTCAGCACAAAACCTTCAATTACGCATAAAATAAAAATTTGATTTGGTTCTTTCTTGTGCAGGGTCTCTCTGAGGAGGTGGAGACCCTGCTGAAGCGGCTGGAGGAGCTGAAAGAGTGGTGCCCCGAGCAGAGCTGTTATGGAGGCAGGGAGGCTGCTGTGACTGCTCTCTGGAAACGGGTCTCAAGACTACGGCGGTGCACACAGCAGCTGAGTATCCGTAGTGAACAGAGGATCACAGAGTGGAGACATATCACCAACAGTGTAAGTCAATGTAGATACAAGCAGAAAAACATTTTGTCAGTGTGGTGAAAAAATTGCTTAATTGATTAACTACATTACATTATCTCTGTGCTGACTTTGCATTAACGCGTTAAAGATTTGAACTGCATGTTTTTATTTACAATGTTTCAAATATACTGTAATTTTAAATGCTTTAAAATATAATGATAGAAAATTTCAAATGTCTGCATTTCTTGCTCTCAGGTGGAGAAAGCCTCTGCTGTACTGGAGCAGGTGGAGGCAGAGCTTCCTGACGACTCGCATACGAAGGTCTCCACTGAGGCACTTCATGACCTGTTGCAGTCCTGGGAACAGTACCAGGACAGACTAGACTGCGAGCATCGATCACTTTCCGCACTGGAACTGCGCACTGCCAGGCTTTTGGGTGTCCCTGCCCACCTGGAACACGCTCCGCCTACACCTCTCTGTCAGCAGCTGCAGGCGATGCAGACCCGATACGCCAGGTAAGATGTTGTTTGATGTGTACTACCCAACGTTTAGTGTTAAGTATATTTTCTTAGGGTGCTTTCACACCTACAGGCTTTAGTCCGTTTGAATCGAACTTGAGTCATTTTTTTCTCTTGCGGTGCGGTTTGTTTTGTCTGTTGTGAATGCAGTAATCACACTCGGGTGCACACCAAAACAACCGCACGAGACCCCCAAGAAGAGATGGTCTTGATATGAATCATTTAGCAAACTCAGGTTCAGTCCCCTTGGTGAGAAAGCATACAGGACCAAAAGCTATAAAACAACTAATGTCAGGGCAGTGGATTATATCTCGATTTTAATTGATTTGATTTATACGCCCAAAACATGCTGCAGATTAATCACGGACAAGTCGTGAGAAGGGGCAGTGCCTGCATACTGTCTTCTTAGTCTATTTAAGAGGTTTTGAAACTTAACATAGATTGCTGGATGTATGTTTTTGTCTTAATCCACAGTGTGAAAAAGAGGAGCAGAGAGGGTTTGGAAGCGGCCAGGCTGGAGCTGGAGGAGAGAGAAAAGGTTTGGGAGGAGCTGCAGGGTGTCCGGGTTTGGCTGCGTGCTACAGATGGCCTTCTGTCGGAAATGGAGCAGAGCAACAGTGCACAGGAGCTACCAGTGGGTCACTTCACCATTCAGCAGATTAACACCATTAAAAATTCATGATAACTGACTGAGATACCACATACCGATTGTCTCACACCACAGAATTTCAGAGAACCTAATTTTCTAAGTGTGCTTGTAACATTAAATAGAGATTATTTGCCATGACAAGTTCACCTTTGCACATTATTCAGTTAAGGTAGTTAAGTTAAAGTTGTGTATTTTTCATTTTTTAAGTGGCTCTGCAGTGCTTTTAAAGGAGAAACCTATGGGGGTATTCAGACCCCTCTGTGCTCACAGTTGTGTTTCCTCTCTGCCTCTTGTCCAGTAAGTGTAAATAATGGGTTTCTAATGAGGAGAGTTTTATCAGTTGATCTGAAAACACAAAAATGCATTTATGCTAACGCTAACTGTAACATCATGGCTCATTTCTATTTTTAGAACCAGCACATGAAACACACTCAGCTAAAAATGTCATGTTCAAAAACAAAACATCTCACAATTACAGACTACATTTTATGCGTAATAAACATTAGGGCAGTCTAATTAACATTGTGAGATGACACATGAAGCTCTGTTGGTAGCAAGCTTATAAGTACTCTCCATGTATTTACACACACACAAAAAACAAGTGAAAAAATCTAAGAATACATGAATTTATTAGTGTAGACAGAGAAAGGCCACTAACTGTGTGACTGGTAAATATGAAACATCTGAATCCAACCGTTGACTTGGCCTCAGGCCCGGATGCGGTTTGTACTTCACTTCTATCAACCCACCAACCCAGAGAATCACTCTTTGTCCCAGAACCTCAGCAGCGGCCAGCATTTCCCCATCCACTCCAGCTTGCTCTCCTCACACACACACACACACACACACACTGGGTTTACTATACTGTAGCTGCGAGAACGGTCGCTGACACAATGCCTTTCTTATCCTAAACTTAACCCTCACGACTAACCCCAAACTTTATGCTAAACCTAATTCTAACTTGAACCCTAAAACCAGGTCTTAACCCTCTAACAGCTTTTTGAAGTGAATCTAAATTTTCTCTGAACAGACATAGGACATAGGTCCACACACACACACACACACATACAAAAACACACATTTCCTTTCCCCTGTGTTGATGAAAAGCCTGAATAGCCCCTCCACCGCTCCCCATCTCTCCCCTCATCACTCCCCCTCCCCCTCTTATGCCAGACACCTTTTGTTCACTGTTGTAAGTGGATCTTCCAGGTGGCCTTTGTAGCCAAGTCATTTTCATGGACACACACACGGAGGCTTCTGCTTTTGTACTTCTGAGGACACTCATTCACCTGGGACACATATCCCAGGGTCCATCCTCACTGTAACCTTAACCTTATAGCTTGGTCCTAACCCGTGTATTTCATTTTAAGAAGTGAAGACAAAACAGAATGTCCCCAGTTTATAAAGATGTTTGACCTTCATTGTTCTTACTTAATTAAATCATCCCAAAATTTCCTCCCTATTCAAACGTCCCCACTTTTCTAATATGTACGCTGTTCCTGAAACAAACAGACTTTACCTCCTCTCTTTATAAAATGTGTACACTCACGCACATTACAGTCACCATGCAAAGAAACTGTCTCCACACACCCACTCTTCCTCCCTTCTTTTGTGTCTCTCTTACACACACACATCCAAACGCTCCGTTTCCGTGTAGTGATAACAACATACACCTCTCTGTTCAGCAGAGCATCGGACATTTTCTCACTAAGGTATTCTCCTCTGTTATCTCTTTCTTACAGATTTTCTTTTTTACTGTTGGCTGTTGTTGTGAAGTAGAGACTTGTAGAAGGGAAAAGATTTCACTTTAATTATTGTGGAACTGAAGGGCTTGAAGAGTTAGGCTCTGTTTGATGAAAGCAGAGCAGGAGAGAGCTGTTTGCTTAAAAAAAACTACTGAGAGCTTATAAGCCGTTTATTCACAGAGAAATGGAGATAATATCACTGTTTGTGTCTTTTTGTTCTAAGGTACTGTAGGATTTCAACTACCTGAATGAATAATTCCACAATTACACTAAAGTGACATGCTTTATGACAAAAATGTTGCTAATGTTGCTTGCAGAAAAGTGTTGTGCAATCTGTAAGCACAATCTACTTAAAAGTGTTGAACGAGGCTTTTTTTCCCCAAAGGTAGCAAATCCTCACAAATATTGGTGGTGCTTATCAATGAAGCATCATAAAGACAATCATTTATTACTGAGCTTATTACTGCTGTAGAAAATAAATCTGTTTTATTTTATACAACATTTTCCCTCTGGTTTTAGGAGATCCACGTCCAGCTTTATACCCAGAAGGCCTTGCTGCAGCGCATCATGAACAGCCTGAAAATGAAGTACTCTGACATGTACACACTGGTCCCAGTCGAGATCGAAGGCCAGTTGCAGGAAGTCATGCAGTCACTGAAGCAAGTGGAAGTAAAGGTAGACAAGACTTTGTTTTCAACATAATTGATGTAAAACTGAAAAATGTTTCAGCCCTTTGTTTAAATTTAGTTTTCAGCAAGGAACAACATAAATAAAGTATGGAATGACACGGCAACTATTTCACTTTTGCAGCCTGATCCAGTTTTTCAATAAGTTATTGTCTTCCTTTATCTGAAAGAAAAGAAGCTTAGAGTTTCCAGATAACTGAAGGTCTTATATACATACTTCTCTACATATGATTTACCTAAGTTGTGAATAATTTGGGGTGCTGAATAAACATAACAATAATACATTTCACAATTTTTTTAGTTTTTAGACAGTTTCAAGTAGGAGGACCCCACCACACTTTGCTGTTTTCTTCTTCTCCTAACAACATTATACTGTAAAGATTAATAACAGAGATGCTGAAGAACACTAAAACATCCTGTAGTTGCTGCTGTAGTCACGTATGGCTTTGTCCTGATTGGTCTGTCAGGTGGGAGAGGCAGTGGAGAGGAGTGGTCCTGTGCACAGGCTCGGGGTGAAGCTGGCTGAGATCCAGGCTGGCCTGAGGTCAGTTCAGAAGAGGTTGGAACAGAGAAGCCCCACTGTGATTGAGGCAAAGATCACTCAGAAGGTGGGTAGTGACACGGAGGATGCTGTGTTTGATATTAAAATTCTGTCATCTCCATGAGTACAGAAAACTCAAGTAATTATTAATAGTGTGTACATTGTGAGCAGCTCATAACTGGCGGAGCCAAATTTCATTTTTAGGGAGTGCAGTGATTCAACAGGGAGATGATGTGTTTCACTGTTATGTAAAATGTGTTTTTTCTTTGTACTTATATTGGATAAAGAAAAACTCCCAAATTTTATGTGAATGTGGTTTGTGTTGTGTGAATTGAGATTTTGTAATATTTTTTTGTAATAAGTCATGCATTATTCTTTGTTGTTCGTCTGCCCATATCTGTGCTCAGCGTGTGTGGGATGAGCTGGATGTGTGGCACTCCTGTCTGGCAGCACTGGAGGTGGACATGCAGGACCTGGAGAAGCCTGAGGACACACTGGTTCTCACAGAGAAACTGGTGGAGGTTCAGCAGTTCCACTCTCAACTGGCCAAACAGGCCGAGCAGAGGACCACCCTCCTCAGCAAGGTCAGAACAACCATCTGCATCTTTTTAGAAACTGTCAGTGTTAAAACTCACCTTTCTAATGCCCTGATGATCATGTCTGAGTCATAATTACAGGTTATTATGTCTCTAGATTTGTTTGGCGTCAAGCGACAAGGAAATAATGATAAAATCAACTGGCCTGTGTATTAAATTTATATTAATGCTACTGTTCTGTCGTCACAGGCAAACATGGCCTTTGCTTATCAGCACCTGAAACTTTTAACTAAAACATGCATAAAACTTTTTTGTGTCCTGTGATTTGTAATGTTTGACAGACATAGAAGGTGCTGTTATATGATGCAGTGTGACTTATGCCATCCAGGTTTTGATAATGTAGTTAATGGAACCTTTGTTTGGGAGTGTTTTTCAGGGCTCACAGAGGTTAGTAGCTGTGCATCAGTTGCACAGGTCTGATTTCTTCATAAATGTATGAAACTAAATATTGTTTGCTGCTCAGATTCATACATGGCTTCAGGAGCATCAGGAGATGATCAATAGCTCTAAGAGTTGGATGGCTGATGCTCAGTCGTGGCTCGCTGCCCCCTACACCTACACCACTGCAAAATGTCTGTTTGGTCACGTTCACGCTTTGCAGGTCAGTGCGCTAAACTGTGATCTGTGCTCTCTAGACTACCCAGTAAAATCGGCTTTACTGTAATATGGTATTCAGTTCCACAAAGTTGCATATGCATTAGCTATTATGCTGTGCAGGAGAATTTAAATTAAAGACAAGTTGGAAAATGAGAGGGAAAAAAATCATCCTCTCCACCTTTTGTTGCAGACGGTGTTAAATGACTCCGCGCAGATTCGAACCACTCTGCAGGGCTTCAGTTCAGTCCTACAGGAAATGTCGCAGGTGTGCGACACCACGACTCTGCAGGAGCAACTGGTCGAAGCTGACCGCCAAGTGGCCAACGTGCAAGACAGCTTCACTGCTCCTCTGTCTCAACTAGAGCATGCTGCTGCTGTGAGTCTCAGATTTTATTGTTTTTTGTTTTTTTTAAACATATGTTATTTATAGAATCTATGTTAGATTACTGAGACATGTTGCTTGTCCCTCTGCTGTAAAAGTTAAATATGATTTGTTAAATTCTAGGAGGTGGAGGCCATTGAGAGTGAAGTCAGGCGGATGGAGACTCAGGTGGCTGAGATCAAGACTTTATTATCGTCTCCTGAGTCTTTCCCCAGCCCCAGAGAGGAAAGCCTGAAGGTGAGACCATGAAAAGGAAGCATTGAATTCATTAGTATTTTTTTAATCAACACATTGTGATTGTCTCTATGAGAAAAGACTAAAATTATGTGTGGAACTGATTAAGTGAAAATTCTAAATGGTGGAAGTTTGAATTAGGATGAGAAATACAGAAAACATAGCATTGTTTTAATTATGGTGTTTGATATACTTTATCTGAATGCTCTTATGTCTACAGCCAATTGAGCAGAGGATTCAGTCCATGAGAAGAACGGTGGCTGAGATCCAGAAATGTAAACCTGGCCTCTGTCTCCCAGAGAATGCTGAGACTACTTTGACCGTCTTTACTGTAGTGGACCAGCTCCAATCTCTTCTGCTGGAATTGGAGAAGGTCTGTCAGTCAACCAATCCGTCTATTAGCTCCTAGTTCATTATAGATCTGGCCTTTCATGAAACCTTTTCTTTTACTCTTTACTCGTAGAAGGTTCCTGCTCTGTTCATCCAGCAGCCTCCAACTCCAATCCAAGCCAAAGCTCCCTCAGCCCAGCAGACATCGTCTCAGCCTCAGGCCCTGAAATCCACTTCAGAGGAGGTGAGTTTGTTTCAGTGTCCAAACTGTATGTTGTAAGTTTTTGAGGAGAAATATCAGTTCAGGATTGACTTAAAACTGTGGTCAAGATTATGTACATGCCCCAAAGTCACCATAAAAAAGTAATAAACTGTTAAATTGTAAAACACTGTAATTTGTACATTGTGCTTTCTCTTAGAAGGAAGACACTGAGCAGGGCCAGATAAGAATTGTCCATATGGGAGAGGATGTACTGAAGAGATCTGGCGCCACTCTGCTTACTGTGGAGCAGTCCTCACCTGAACAGAGACAGTCCCGGACAACTGACAGCACTCAGGTAAGGAAGCCAGGGAACCATATTTCTCTTTCCTCTTGCTGAAGGATTTTAACACTGAAACTAACAACCAAACTGACGCACACTGTATCTTTATATGCATGTGATCACCAATGATGTCCCCACCAAAACATTATTTATTCTCATTTACACGAAATGAACATCACTGATAAAAAATTTTTTTCTAAAATATCCTGGTTCTTAAGTTTGTTTGCTTCTTTCTCGTATGTTATAATAAAGTGTAAAGTGGTTGATACTAACATGCATGCATACCCACGGTTACCTGTGTCATCAGCTAAATATTTGTAATGTTTTAAAAACGTTGTTTGATTGTCCCTGCATGCTTAATATTACTAATTTTTTAACTGGAAATATTTTTGCCTATTCAAAGTGCAGATACTGGGACATGAGGCTAAAGCTTATTAGCAGAAAAATACTGATCAAAAACTGATCATGTTGACCTCCCCAACTGGATCAATCATGAATACATGTTGAGTTGAAAAAATGGTAAATTATTTGTCAAATTGTAATAGTGAAAACTTTCAACTGTATTAATTTATTTTGACATGTTAAGAAAGAAATCTTATAAGATCATTTCTAAAAAGCTTTTGGAAAAAAAATCTATATGAAATATCCGAGTTAACATTTATATATACACATATATATTAAACTTATACTGCTGACAGTCAGCAGCGGGGACAGTGACCAGCTTGCAACTCAGTGTCCCAGATGCACTGGATGTCCCAGATGACCCCCCCCCCGTGTGACTCTGCACATGAGCTTGTTTCCGTGTCAGCAGTGGGAGCTTCAAGGTGTGCTCCAGGCTGAAGAAGCCGGAGAGAATAAAGGGAATGAGGAGCAGAGAGTGGAACAGGGTGGAGGAGGTGGTTTTTGGTGGCTCTGGGATGTTTTCCTGGGCACTTCTCCAGAGGTAAAGAAGACTTGAGAGCTACTATTATTCTTTTTCTGTTCTAACCTTTTGGTCAACTCCTTTTCCCCTCAGTTGCTTGTTATCCAAGGTCAGCTAATTAAAAGTTGGGTGAAAGGGATTTCCCAGACTGCATGCCACAAATATTTCTTGAACTAATTCTAGGAACACATTTGAAACTTTAAAAGTTTTGTTTACCCAGATTAATAAGATACCTGAGACCATGCAGCTCATCCTGATGTTAGAAATCCCAACAATGCAGTTACACTATTAAACCTATTAAATCATTCGTAGCAGCTGTATTATTTTGACCTGGGTCACGTCACTGTTGGCTCTGAACTCCTTCACCTTCCTCATCTCTACTACCATCTCCCTACCTATCATATCAAACCCATTTCCTGATCCTTAATACATATCTTCAATCACTGCTGACTTGAGTTCTCTTTTCTTCTTAAACCTTCACCATGCACACCTGTTTTGTGTTGTTCCTCTAGAGGGCAGTATCGAACAGTGTTCCTAATATTTATAACAACACTATAGATGAATGTTAAATCATAGAAACAGTGTTTTTGTCTTTTTAACCATTTAAATATTTTTGTGTGGTTATTTTAATATTTGTCATTGCTGGTGTCAGGAACCTGTAGTGCCCGAAGAGACTGAAGCTTCCACTGGACAAAGCACTGAACAGACGGGAGAAGAAAGACAGGTAACTGTTGAACACCATCACTGGATATTGTTGAAATAAATTAAATTATTTAACTTTTAAGTAATCGAAACTATAAGTTGTGTTTCTTATTATCAGTTGCTTGCAGTATTGTGATTAACATGTTTGATCTCACTTATTTGTTGTACCCTACTAAGCTAAGAAACGGTCCATTAGGAGCCATTTAATGTTTTTAGTACAGCAGATATAGCAGTTATACAAGGTAACTTAACAGAAACAAGTCAATAACATTGAGTAATCCAGTTCTTTAGTGTAGCAACCGATTTTGTTGTAACCCTGTGGACTAAATGATCAGTGCATTTAACTGACTTACCTGACTGATCTTCTAACCCTGCTCATGTTTCTTCAGGATGTTGAGGGCCCCACTGACACCACAGAAGCAAGTTCATCTGAAGTTTTATCAAAACCTTTGGCCACAGTCAGAACCCAGTCCCTGTCAGAGAGCATGGTAAACACCACCTCGACTGTAAAAGTCACCAAAGCCGACTCTGGGTCCCAGCAAAAATGTGTAGTTTCCTAGATTTAGACATTGATTACCATTTTCACAATCAACGCCTAGAACTACTTCTAGAGTTATGTGCAAAATCTCCAGATCCTCTTCAAAGCAAGCCTAGATCCCACATCTTCTAAATGTCTGACTTGTCTGAAGCAAATGCTAGAACCTAACATAGAACTCAATTTGTTGAATCAAAATCTAAACTGCCATTTCGTCTAGAACCAAGCCTAGTTTTAGACCTCCTATGTCTTCTTTTACCAAATCTAGATCTCTGTACTTTTTGAACCCGCTGCAAGGCCCTTTTAGAACCCATGCTTTTACTCCAAACATGGGAACACCTCTCATTTCTAGACCCAAATTTGAAAACATAATTATTTTACCATCAATAAAACATCATCTAACTTTGTCTAGATCTGACCTTTGTGTCTTATACAATCATTACAAGACAAGTAGTAATTTCTAGAATTACTACCACATTTTTGAGAAAATGTAGACACCTAAATTCTCTATACCAAAGTTTATGTTCTGATTTAAAGCTTTATACTCTTCTCAAAATAGCTCTAGAGCTCTTTTTTTCTAGAATCATATTTAATAGGTCTTGAAGTCCTAATGTTTTCAAGAAACAAATCTACAATTTCTACACAATCTGTTGTCTACCTACTAGTCCTTTTTAGGACTGAGCATAACATGCTCACTGTCCTCTAGAATCAACCCTGGATTTCTACATTCTAAGAAGAAGCGTCTTCTAGAACAAGTCCTGTTTCTTCCAGAATTTTGGAACTCCCAAATTCTCTAGACCAAAATCTGTACCTTCCATTTTTAAACGTAGACCTCCAAAGTTCTTTTCAAGCCCAGATTTCAAGGCTTCTAGAGTCTTCTAGAACAAGTTGTGGAACTTGTGCTTGACTTGTTTGTTTAGATCCAGAGTTTCTTTTAGCATCGAACCTAGATTTCCATATTCTTCTAGAGACACCTTTCTTTTAACCCTCAGTGCATTTACATGGCAGATAATTCCAGATATTGTCCTCCACTGTTCTGAGCTGTTTCATTTTGTTTACACAGTATTACTTTCTGCATTATGAAAGCTAAAATAGAGGATGGACTAAGTAATGAAATGTGATCAGTTGTGTGCCAAAGATGCACTTTTTCTACGTTTGTGTGTTTATGAGAAGGATTACTGAACTTACCCATCCTCAGACTATTTCTGCTTGTTTAGTGACAGTTGGGCATCACTGAGATGTGGCTCAAGATGACCCAGCACATGTTTTGCAAGTGTTTGGCTTGGTGACGGTTACTGTTTTACCATACACTGATTTTTAGCATGTGGGTTGGATGGTTTTTAACAGTCTGTAATAAGCTCTTGCATGGACCTTATTCTGATGGGTTTTCATAAAAGGCAGAAACAAAATTATTCTGTGAACACTGTTTTATAATGTATCATAGAGGGAATGGTGATTTAAAATAGTTAAGATAGTTCTTACTTTGTGATTGTTGAACTTTTCACTTGCTATATGAGCTCCTTTACCAGCAAATGCAGAGCATATTAGGTCAAATAAACTCTATTTGCTTTATGTGCATCTGCCATTTGTATTTCCATAAGCTGAACTTGATTATAAATTGTTGTTTACAGAGGTGATTGGTTAACTGAGTAATTATGAATTCAAGTCTTTCTCTATACAGGAAGACGTTAGAATCAGCATATTGACGCTCGACAATACAGCTTTTATACCTAGGAAATTTATCTTTATGAAATAACTGTTGGCCATGAAAATGCACTGGTTTAACATGATAACATGAATAACACACTACTGTTTGCAGGTGAAAACCAAATTTAGTTTGCGTTTCATATTACTTATTTAGAGGGATTGTACTCAAACTCTTATTCTTGTGCATGATGTCATTTCGGCAGTTCGTTACCAATCAAAGAAAAATAACAACACTTGAGCTTCATTTGGAGAAACAAGGTTTTCACCTGACAGCAGCAGTACTGAGATGTCTTACGTTAGTTTGCGTGTGCTGTACTTGTACGTTGTTCCACTTGTGTCTTTCCATTCTGTCTACATATCCAAACAAGATCACAAATACAAATAAACCCACAACAGTGATCTACTCCACCGTCTCTCTTTTTCTGTGTCAGGAGCTCATGAAAGGACAGAGGGGGCTTGCATGGAGGGGGGATGACAGCCACCCAGAGGGGCTGAAGACATTCAGATATACACTGAGCACACACACACCTGCTCAGAACTCACTCACAAAGGACTTACATACGCCTAGAGAAGGAGCCAAAGATTTCAGAGCTGTAAGGTCAGAAATCAACGAGGTGGACAGTGGGATGTGGTCAGTGGAGACGTCTCAAAGCCCTGAACTGGCAACAGCTGGAGACGTCCTGGTAAAATCCGCCACAAGTCCAGAAGAAAAAAACTTGAATTTATATTCATGCAGTGCCCAGGAGGTAGCGTTTGGACTAATCTTTGAAAGTTGTATACATAAAATTAATAATTACTAATGTTAATAAACTGATTTTGTTACCTAGATTTAGTCATTACCACCTGAATTTATAAATTGTAGCCCCACTAAAATTAGGTGGCAAAATCTACTTAACTTTACTTTTTACTGCCTTTTTTATTTTTTTAGTCTTTTTATAGGCACAAATCAGGTAAATCTAAAGGCAGGTAACATCCTCAGAATGAAATAAGTTTGCTAAATGTGCATATTTCTAATCTGAGACAAGCATTTTTTTTTTTTTTATCAAAAACATTCTTCTCTAACAAATAGAGATATCCTTACATTCACATTAGACTTATTCACATCAAAGGTGGGTGAATGGGTGAGTCAAGTGATTAATCCTGACATTTAAGTCAGGTTTGTTGACTCTTGGTGTTCACCTAAGGCTGCGCCAAATCCTCAATAGTTTCTTGGCAACTAGCATTTGCATAAAATAATTTTAAAAAAGAAGCAGGTGTTAGAAGAATCTTTTTTTAAAAGTAGAATAAAAAGAAAAAACTAAAACTTACATACATACAGTTCTGATAGAACAAGTAATGACTGACAGCTACAAACTCCACTGACAGTTGAATGAGGAAGTAGGAAAGTGTTGTTGCCGGCCCTCTGTCTCAGCTCCACCCCTGTAGCCTGAAGCCTCTTTTCTTTCGCTGTCATTCTTGTTCTTCCCATGGTAAAGAGTGACTGTCACCGGAGCCCCGCCACTGCTCCAGGAAGTGGTTTGGCCACAGGTGGGTGGAGCAGAGAGGGAAAGAAAGAGGAGAGAGATAGAACGTGAGAAAGAGAGCTAACCAGACAGGGAAAAGAGAGAGGAAGTGGCAGTGTGAGGAGTAGAACTACAACTCAGGAATGTTTGTATAGATGAGTAATAGAGCTACAATCTGTTCAGGTAGACTCAACTTAAAGCTGCTGTTTGTTCAGGACTCACTTCAGATCTTCTCTGCCTCCCCTCTTTACCTGTGACACTGGAGCAGGGAGGTTCAGCCAGGTGTTTTCCGTCTGTGTCCCAGGGACTGGAGGAGCCTGGATCCCAGTGTGGGCCCTGCCCCAGTGAAGGTGTACTTCATGGCTGCCTGGCTCGAGTTGGCCAGCTTGAGCTGTGGCTGCAGAAAGCCCAGAGGAGCCTGGTAGCTGCCGGTTCATCAACCATGCAGGACAGTGTGGAGCAGCAGCTCCTCACCTGCCAGGTAGGCTCCGCCCCCAGCTCAACAAACAATCCGGGTTAAACATGGCTGAAAAGTAAAAGTTTAGTTTTTAGATGTTTAGGTCACATGGAACAGTTGTTTCAGCAGTATTTAAATGATTATTTTAACATACACACTGAAATGATGATTATCAGTGATCATTTTAACTTTTCCTTTTTTTTTTGCTTTATTCTTTGTTGTAAATTAAATTGCTAGTTTTTGTTCGTTTGTCTTCTCTGCTTTTATTATTTTTATATGTTAACCCAACAAACGTTGTGAAGCTAAAGGGGCTTCAAATAAAGAAACAAGAATGCTGTTGAAACTCTGTGTTCTCTACAAAGAACAGTTTCAACCAAAAGCTCAAATTTAAGCTAAAAATATTCTGACCTGTAAACCTGTAAAAACTGCTTCGAAGTTACTACAAATTATATTATATTTTATAAAATTATTATAAAAATGAAATATCCTTTTGCTGCTCACAGGTTCACTGTTGGTTTCAAATCCCTGTTGCAGCCCATCGAGTTGCCTACTGTAGGACAACCAGTGTGTGACCTGTCTTTGTCTGATCTCAATCATTTCTAATGGTTTAAAAGGGTTGAATGGGGAAAATGTAAAGATACGAGGCAAATCTGCAAAAAACAAACAGAATCTTGAGAAGCAGAAACATGTTTTATCTGCTTCCCTGTCCTGTAGATCATATGGTCGTTTATCTTGCAGCTCTGTATGTAGATCTCAGATTTCCTCCAGACTCGTGCTTATATATTGTACGTCTGGCTTTAAATTGGTCTTAAATAACATTAACACTGATTCACTTGTTGCTTTAAGAATCAAGAAGTTCGACCAGTTTTTCAGTCTGAGATCATGGTCCTGCTCATCCTCTGTCTGTGTGCAATAAGCTGCTAATAATAGCAACAATCGTGGGTCACTGGTCAGGTCATGTGACTTCACAACTATTTTAAATTGCACAATTTAGTTTTGGGAGTAAAAATGCGACTCATGAGTCTCATGCTGCTTATTTCAGGACTTGCAACATCAACAAAGTTAAGAAACTACAAGTCTGGGATATTTTAGCAGCTCAAATGTTCCGTATGTTTGTTTACTACAGTGTCGTGGATGATGTAAGAACTTTAGACATGGGTGGATATGTACAGAAAGGAGTCAAAGTTCATCAGCTGGGAATACGAAATCAGTTGAAGATGTGCTTACATGTCTGTGTGTGTGTTTGTGTGTCAGCAGCTGGATGCTATAGATTGAGCCACAGGTCACTGATCTGTTTGCTTTTACTGTCTGAGTGCTGCTAACACAATAACAGCAACACGTATTTATATACTTGGTGTGCGTGCTTAATGTGCAGCAGGCCGTGACGTGGGCTGACAGTAGCAGGATTAAAAGACGCACGCAACACAACACAAAACGTTTGAAGCCTTTTTTTCAATTTCATCCAAAACGTAGTTCAGTGTAGTCATTTAAAACAAGGAATTTAGTTGATTATAAATAAACATTGAAAAAACATATAGATAATTCAGACTCCATAGATTTACTGTAAACACAGCATCCATCCATCCATTTTCTTAACCGCTTGTCCTCGTAAGGGTCACGGGGGGGTGCTGGAGCCTATCCCAGCTGTC